>LR737383.1:22303224-22365383 GCA_902655005.2 Marronus borbonicus | reverse complement strand
GTAAATGTGTTTGTAGTGTGTCTGTTCATCATTAGAAACCAAACAATGTTCTAAAATATTTGTCCCGTCGTATTCGCATCAATACGTAAATGTAATTTAAAAGATATCAAATATCCAAAGGTGTCATTGTTTGACCAAATATGAATAAATGTCATAGAAAAGTTTGATAGAGATCAAAAGTCCTAAATGTGATGCATAAATGTCAACTTGTGTTTTTTGCAACCTGCAGGTTTTTTTTTTGTAAATTTTCTTCTTCAGTATGGGTTGGAAATCGAGAGTTCGTTTAAAAAAAGAGACAATTTAAATTATTTTTTTATTAAGAAGGTTCTTTTTCCCCAAATGAAATCATTTTGCATTGAAAACTTAAAGACGCTCTTGAACTATTTTCGTAACTGTGAATGTTAATAGTTGAGTTGAAAAGTTAGAAAATCCCTCTAATTTTTTTTATGATCAAAAGAAACGTTCCTTCAAGAAATCTCTTTTCGATAAAACGTTTCTTAAAACCTCAAAAGTTAATAAATGTTATTGCCTATTTTTATAATTAACTAAATTCACAATTAGATAAAAAAAATTGTTTTGATTCCTTTTGATTATGAAAAATCAGAGGGACTTTCTAACTTTTCAACTCAGTATGACTCCACTATTAATATTTTCAGTTACGAGAATAGGACAACAGTCCAAAAGCGTCCTGAAAAACGGCGGGTCAAATATTTTGGAACATTTTTTTGGTTTGCAATGAAACAGACAAACTACAGATACAGTTACTTTAAAACTAAAGAAATAAAAGAGGTTCTCATACTGTGAAAACTTTTTGGCGAATACCGTATTTTCAGCAGACAAACCAGCGTCGATTTAAGATTAGAGAGATAGTAGATGCTCTGAGCAACTCGAAAGAACGTGTCTGTTATATGTTGAATGAAGATATGGGTACGAGAAAACTGGGTGCCGGGCTTGCTCAGTTGGTTTAAAAATGTATTCGATTGAACTTTTCCAAAGCCTTGTAGAAGCAATTTAAGTGAAATATATGGCGTCGATTAACAACTGTAGATGAAACTTGGAGGTAAATCGGCTCCGAAAAAGAGGATACTAAGAAAGTGATGGCGTTTGTTTTTTTGGGATAATCATGGAGTGTTAATGGACTATCTTGAAAAAGGAAATCAATAACAGGGGCATATTACGCATCATTACTTAACAAGCTGAAGGCAGAAATTGTTGAAAAATAGCCGCGTTTGTAGAAAAGTTTTGTTGCAACAAAAACAAAGCGCCGTCCCGCGCTTGTGTGATTGCCGCGACAAAAATTCGCGACTTGAGGTTTAAATTGATAGACCATCCATCTTGTTTGGTAGATCTGTCTGAAAGCGGTTGTTTTCTGTTTCCTAGGCTCAAAGTTTCGTACGGAGGGCAAAGATTTTTCATTGAATCCGATTTAGGAGATGAAAACATCGCGGAATATAGACTGAATATATACACTGAGAAAGAAATTGCGTTCAATGAACGCAAAAAGCGTTGGCGCAACATATTTTTAGTGGTGTATATAAACAACGCAACGGGCGTGTTGATTCAATATACAAAATTATGTGTTGCGTCAACATTGTTTTATGCTGGAGCAACTCTAGATTGAGAGCTACTCTGTGTAACTGTGTAACGTGCCTCAAATATGTACACATTAAATTTGGAAACTAACCGGACCAATTGTTTGCAAAAGATTGCTTTTCGCTTACCTCTGTAGACACAGACTATAATACTGCACTGCATTATATTTGGTGGAAATATTATATAATATTAAATTGTTGGATCAAAATAAAATAGTGTTGCTTCAATATAAAACGCGAACACAAAAAGTAGCATTGAACCAAATACATTTAACCGTTAATATAATCGAATTTTGAGTTAAATCAACGCAAAAACGGTAACACATTTCTTTGTGTTGAATTAACGCAATCATTTTTCTGGGTGCAGCGGGAAAGATAACTGCATATTACAAAGAAAATACTTGTTTCTGTATGAACATGGAAACCTTTTACACTAACCTCGTACTGTACATGTGTATGTATATATTTAAAAAATACAGTACGTAAAAAAAATAACCAATAAAAAGTGTAGTGGAGTTTTACTCATTTAAACATCCTCGTCATCTCAAATCTTTCAGATGAAGGTGCTGTCTATGTACGTATGTTATCGATTCAGGTAATCTCTCACCAAAATAACTTCGGTATGTTGTTTCGAATTGTAGAACAAAATATACATTGTACAAATGCAAATGATAACCTAAACTAAATAACTTTCTAACTGTACCAGATTATGGTGAATAAAAGCGATTCTAAGAATATTGAAAAAAGAAGAGGTTTGCTTACAGCATCTTTCCCTTCTGCATTGTAATCTAATGAAGTATACCTTTTTAACACGTAATATCAATCTCTATCAATCATTATTGATTCTATAGGCGGCAAATCTTCTTTGTAATGCGAGACCTACACCGTAGCATGGACTCACTCAAATAACGTGCGGTAAGATCGTGTTGCATACGGTTTCATCGGTTGATGTTTAAGTGTGAATTCTATGTAGTAATATATGTAGGCGATACATAGACATCGTAATTTAATTTTTTAATATAAGGAGTCATTTGCTTTGTGCTTGATATGTTTTATGGGATGATTTTTTTATAAAATATGCAGCTAATTGTGTACGTTAATTCTACACCTTTCCTATGGTTGTCTCTTCCTATTGAAATTATTTTCTTTAGTAAAATATTGCAGTCTCTTACAAATTTTTAAGACTTGTAACACTGTTTTTGATGATTTATAATTATGATGACGCATTGTCACTTCATCGCGTATAGAATGATATCCTGTAGACGGTAAAAGTGGATATCCTATGAACCTTCTTTTTATATCCAAAGTGAATTGACAGGTCCATTTCCAACATTGGCACAAATATTTCACTTACAATTCGAAGAATCTTGTTCAAAAGATACACTTGCGAAACATTCTTTGTTCCAAATTAGCAAAGTATTTTCTATATTGACAGTGAACAATAGGTTTTCGAAAAGCTTTATCGCCACTAAAGGAAACGTCTAGATCGTCGTTTTGAAGGGAAGTGAAATGCAGCAGTAGCGTCATCAAATGTTTCAATCATTCAATCACCACAAGTTTCGTTAAGTTTCTTACTTCAAGGAATATTGGGGCTGTACGCAACCCTATTCCTCATCTACAAGCAAATGCGAGTGACAGTAGCACTCGAATAATTCTGCAATTTCTTCCTGTAGTTATGCAATATAACTACACCGTGTAGCTTAATTACATCTCCTATATTGAGGCAATTACCAGCGACATACCTACTACACCAACAGAAATCTTTCCCAATACCTTTTGTACAACTACTAATCCTATCAGACCTTGAGATATTGATTCTGATTAATTAGATGTTTCTTCTTTTTTCTCATAGCACAAGAACGTTTGCTAAAAATTCAGAGTAATTATCCAAGGTGACAGTTGGATGATGGGACGCTAAATTAAGCGAAGCGTTAGTTGTAGAAGATTGACGTGTTTAGAAGTGGGTTGCATTTAAGAGGTAATTTGTGAATTTAGCGTAAAAAAAATATTCCAA
The DNA here is from genome assembly GCA_902655005.2 of Marronus borbonicus. Classification (NCBI taxonomy): domain Eukaryota; kingdom Metazoa; phylum Arthropoda; class Insecta; order Coleoptera; family Scarabaeidae; genus Marronus; species Marronus borbonicus. The sequence continues at coordinate 22,361,777 of LR737383.1, read as the reverse complement.
AATTTCATTATAGCGAATCAGAGAGGTGACACGAGGAAATGAAGAGGACGCGTTATCTGGTAAAGTTAAGAGGTCACTTTCAATTCCACATACAAAAGGAGGAAGGATAAAGTATGCATGACTTCCTACAGTTAAATTTACTCGTTTCAGAATCCTTTAGAAATCGCAATATTTTATAAAATGGGTTCTGTTCTGCTCAAATCAACACTAATGGTAGGAAGCTTCAAGTATTAAAAAAAAACAATTCCTTAATATCACTTACTAAAATTTCACAAGGATTACTTGCAAAAATATAAAATGGAAGTTTAGTATTTAAGTATCACAGTATTTCGAAGCTTGAGTGTGTTAAAAACTGCTAGAAAAATCCCGGTTTGTGTATTGGTTGGTTAATTCTTGTCCTCTGGAGGGTTAAACTGTACAATTGCTTTGTTTTAAATGTGATAGTAAGAAATTATCATTTATGGCCAATATCACATAGCACCGTACTTTCTATAAATATTTAACTCAGAAAAATAGATTTAAAAGAAATATGTTTGAATAGCTCGTTATTCTCGGCGACGACACAGCATCCAAATTGTTTGATTTTAAACAAATGTAAAGAAATATCGGTCAAATTGCATGGTCAATTACCTCTGGTATAAAAACCACAGAAAAAAACTTTTTTCTTGTAAAATTGATGTGTACTTACTAAATTTTGCATGGATGCTCTTAATATGAATGGACAGCAGCTCACGAATTGTTATAGTTTAACGTTGAGCTGCAAATTATTGGACCTATTCGATCATGCATTTTAGGAGACCGATCAGATCAATCGTACCATCATTCAAGTTTTCGTATAATAAATCACTATCTTCCAGTATTCTTCGTTCTTAGAAAAATAAATTTATGATATCTACACATTTGTCTGTAGTATTTATCTCTCCTTCCACAACCGCCCCACATCGCAAATGCACTTTTACGTAACATCCTATCAGAAGAGTTAGTCAGAATTATGGTTTCTTTTGTAAGCAATAGCGTTTTCGGTGATGATTTAATTCTTAATCTTAATCTTTTGTTGCGTGAAGCTACCATGGCTTTGGCTAAGCCATTAACTTCTATTGTTAATTTATCAATCAGAACGTCAGTATTTCTTGCTAGATGGTATCGCGAAAGAGTCTATCCTGTATACAAAAAAAGGCATTAAAACTGACATCAACTTACAGGTTAATAAGATTTTTCACCTTTCATTAGTATGTTAAATTATTAATTTCTCCTTATCAACATCGCTTTATTAGTTGTGGCAGATCACCTGTTACTAACTTTGTAACGATTTCTCTGTTTATTTGATAAGATTTGGATAGACAGGGTAAAGCTGACGCGATTTACGTGGATTTTAACATTGCCTTGGACTCTATTGTTTATGGTATTTTAATTAGCATATAATCAGAGTTTGGATTAAGTACATCGTTCGTAAGATTGATTTACTCTTATTTAGCTGGTAAGTGCAACTACATCCGTTATAGTGGATTCACATCCAACTACTTTCCAAAATCTGGTGTTCCTCGAGGGTCCCACCTGCTGTTTGTATTATGTATAAATGACTTACTTGAAAAATATGCCGATAACATTAAAATCTATAAATCTATTTCTAATTGAAACAATATTATATGCTTATAGATTAATATCAACCACATTATTGCTTTGAGTGATAAATTTGAACTAAATCTGAACTTCAATAAATAATATTTAATTTCTTTCACTGGCAAGTTCAATTCTGTAACTTTTAAACGTGATATAAATAACAGGTTTTTGAAGAAAGTTGAAGATCGCGGAGCTTTGTTTGACCCTTCGATGAGTTTGCCTTCACATATAGCAAATTTTCGTTTATCAGCCTCTAAGACCCTGGGCTTTATTATACGCTAAGTCATTTCGTAATATTCAGTCATTAAAGACTCTCCTCTTTACTTTCGTCACTAGTAAATTAGAGTACGTTTATCCTTAGCTTTCTTTAGAAAATGTTAAACAACAATTTCTTAAATTCCTTGCTTCCAGACTACCTCATGCATTATTATCATCGCGACGCGTCAAGAAGCTCGCTTTCTATGCAAACTGGTCAACGTGTCTACTGACAGCTTTTACCATCTATCTTCCCTTAGTTTTCGGGTTCCTCGATTTTCCTCTTACTTTTCCTCAACCTTTTTCTGGATACTTTTTAAAATCAATAATTTGGTGTCTCACCACTCGCTATAATATGTCGGTCACCCGATTTTCATTGTTTTAGTATATTTTTTGACATACACATCGATTACTACAAACTAAAACTATATGTCTGCATTTATTTTTATTTTTGTCCTATTACGGTTTGTTTAAGTTTGTAACCATTTGAAAGCCATAAATCTACAAGTGCTGTGTGTATAAAAAAAAAACAACTGTTGTATGTACAATGAAGGGAAAGTTTTCAATGAAAACTTTCCCTTCATTGTAAAAACTAAATAGTAATTTATTTCAGTACATTTTCTATTAAAAATTCAGGCACTTTTAACATTTATAATCTAATGTCTATGAAAGAAAAAAATAAATCAGTAATCTAGGAGATGAAACCTAGAAAAACCATTTAGATGTGAACATTATAGACGTTAAAAGAAACAGTATAAAATAATGAACTGATTATAAATCCTTGTTGGTCAGCCTCTCTGGAAATACGCGCCGATAGCTCAACCACTACTCAAATCAATTAAGAGCAATTCCACCGAATGTGTGGTCTAGGGGCCGTACTCAAAGCTTTTTGAAGTTGAATAAAAAGGTCGTTATACACGTATAACACGTTCTATTTAAATGTATTGAATTTGGGACCGTTTTTGTTTAAGATTGTTTTTGCTATTTTTAATGTTGCAAATACTTTACCTCATTTTCTATTATCCAAGTTCTGTACCCATAAAATAGATTTGAAATTATTGAATTGCTAACAAAACTATAAAAAAATATTGGAACACTGCAGCACTTCACTTTTACCTCCAACATAACGCTTCACTAACACAAACTTCACGTTTCGATAGCTGAGCTGTTATCTTGGAAGAAGTTTGTTTCGCAGCAAGTCTTGCAAAATAAATTAAATTAACCTCTTTTTGCTTAACAAACAAAAGTTTTGTCTAGATATCCGAAAGTTAAATCGGCCGATTATAGGAAGCAGTGGACTTACATCTTCCTTATTAGTAACCTCATGTCCTTAATTTTTTAAGGAAAGCAGATCAAAGAAATCGCTAAATCAAAAATCTGAAAAGCAAGTAGGTTGGACTATTGGCATTGGAGACAAACTCACTTTCCTTTCTTTATGTATCTTAGGTAACGTTATGTTTGATACCATTCGTCTACATCGAAAAGGATATACACGAATTGGTTCCCAACAGATACAACAGACACCAGACTGGAATTGATCTGGTTCAACGCAGCGAGACGAAGTCAAGGGAGAAGAAGACAATAACACTTGCCTTCTGAGGAAGCTAGTAGGATTTTTAGACAAACGTCAAGTGCTCTAGTAGTTGCCTTATTACTTTTCTAAACATATGTTTGAAGCTTTACCCACACATATTTTTCTTAATAGTTAAAGCTGCAAAATATAAAATCAAAAAATAAATTAAGCCGAAAAACACGTAATCAAGAAGTTCTAATTTTTAGTGATATTTTACATAATAGGACTGTTATGAAATTTTGAATAATCGACTGTAAGTACTGCACATCTTTCTCTTAAATAATAATATATCGATGTGTAATTTAAATTGTGGCTGACGGTTGCATATTGCCGAAGTTGGTTCCAGAGTATGTCTAATAAACTGTGAGGAGAGAACTTTGTATTTTTATCCATTTGATATTATCGAACCTTAGATGGATCATCTGCAACCTTACAACCTTTACTATTAGAACTAATTGGAATTAGAAATTAGTTTTGGTCGTCCAATTTCTTCACTGTGCGTCGGTTGAATTAACAACGGTGTAGTATTTTTCGCTGATTAAATAAAAAAAGAAAAACAATTGGACATCATATTTTCAACTTAGATTGTTTAGAACGTCCTGCATGCAAAATCTTTTACATTCGCCTGAAAAAATAATATAGTAGGCTGTTTCCTCCCTTGTATTATAAAGTCTGGGTAAAGAATCATGTTTGTAGAACGTCATCTTGTCCAAATGACTCCCAAGCAGCCACGATCTGTTAATAGATATGTTGCTGTCGTAAGTCAAATCGTTTAATGAAAATGGATGACTGTTGCGGGTGTCTTCTGATCATTTGTTTGCTGCAGCGAAGGTTTCAGCTTCATGGTTCCAATAAAACTGGTGTTGGTTTCGTAATATATTCGTTAACTTGGCTCAGGTTCTATGAAATACATTGTAGAACCTTCTCTTGCTAGCTGATCTGCGACTTCATTGCCCGCTATACTGTTGTGGCTTGACACTCATACCAAGGTAACCTGGTTGTGTTGGTTATTAGACGTTGCATGCAGTTCCAGACTAGTTTTCAAAAAACAAGTGATCCTTCCTGAAAGTTGTTGATGTAAACTTTTTCAAGCACAGCTTTGTGTACCACACATTTCTGTTTGAAGCACTATAGTACATCGTCTAAGGACGCATTGATTCATAATTACCAACGCCAGAGCTAGTACCCGTTCTCCATTCTTCCAAATTTAAGATTACTTGGATGGGTTTACCATAGAAGACCCTGGAGATTGTTGTCACCACCCATATCAATGCTAGAGTTTGTTACTACCTTTTCTACGCTGGTAAGCCCTGACCTACTGTGGGTTCTCCAGACACCATAATCTTTCAATCTGTGTGTTGTCATTCTTGTCTTTCTATGCATAATAATGTTTCTTAACCGATATGTCCTGTTTCATTATGATATTAAACTCTCTTCTTTTGGTAAAGGGTAAGTACTATTTTAGTCTGAGGTTCTCTTTCAATTAAAAAAACATAGATATGCAACAATTGTATTGTAGGAGGATATTTTCATGTGAATGATTATCAGACTATACATGACGTGCATTAGGCTTTTGTCTCCCTATAGACATTGAATATGCTTTCTGTGAAATATATATGCATATTTTCTTAGGGCGAAAGGCACTAGACACGAATAAGGAATGCCTTCGTTCGCCTCTAGTGTCTCTTTGGCACATTGGATAATAAGACACAGCATATACTATGAATTGTTCTCTCAAGTTAAAAGTACGTAGGATTATTAAATTGCCAAATGAATTTCCTTCTATTTGACTAGTTTTACCTTATATTCAGAACACAGTATCTAGCCACATGATACACACAGATACTTGTAGTCTCATGTAAATGCAAATTAATACGGCTCTGTTGAAAATGACTATGGGTATTCATAGCGTAGCGGCTTTGTATTGTACGTAATCGACTTGATCTGTTAAATAACTCATACCAGTCAACCTACAACAATACACATAATGCGGTCCGTTTATATTTGTTGAAAATATATTGAGCATCGTGTCCAGATTATAAATAAGATAATGTTGTTTATTATATCATTGAGTTTCGCCGTGAAGTTGACCAAAAGAAATTGTATAAAATCTGATTCATGTCACAACGAACTTACCTTAAATCTTACGTGGTCTTGCTACTTGGTTTTTGTACAATATTAAAAGTATTAAAAAGAAGATAATAATATTAGGGGAGATTGTTTCAAAGGATTTATTCAGAAAACAATATTTACATTGGTTCAGTTTACTGTAGTGATCGCATTGGTCAAAATATGGAGAGCAATCCTAGCAATAACTTCGACCAATTTCTCTGGGTGTTTGGTTATTTAGTATAGCTCGTATTACATATTCGTTTTAGTATGCTGGAGTGATTTATGTCGGAAGAAGTATGTAGAATACTTATACTTGAGAAATCCATGATAACCTTAAACAAGGTTATTCTCCTAGTGACCTAGTGACAAATGCACATGCCAAGGTTTCTCCTTAGTGGAAAATATTGATCCCAATACTTTTTTCCTGATAGCTAGAAATATTGTAGCTTTGAGAATATCACAGTTCAACCGGTTTTTCAAAAACTTAAATATCTACGTAGTCTTAGTGGTAGGATTTCTAACATGTTCAAGGATTACATTCCACTCTCTTAAGCACTCACTTCTTGTAGTATGGCCACCCCGTTGATTCTGGCAACGTTGAAATGCTTGACGTTAAACGAAATTATTTTAAACGTTGCTTTTTAGAAATGTGTTACAGATTTACTCCATTAACTTGAATCATGTATTGTTTTTCTTTAAAAAAATCCTATGTCAGGCATATCGTCCCATTAATAGTCTGGAACCCTGTACATTTTTCTTGTTGCTTCATTTCCAATAAGCTTTTTTTTCTAATAAATCATTTTAAAATACCTTTACTATCTAAAAAAATGTTAGTTCCAATATTTTGCCTAATAGCACAGTTGGTTGGCTGACGCTTGGCCTTCAGTTGGTATAACGTCGAACGATCGGAACAAACAACAACCCGCGACGGTTAGTCACGATCGGAACAGTGGTACTTTTCTAACGTTGGGTATCGATTGGCTCTAGGTTAGCAAAACCTATTAAGCGTTGGTCGACAATCATCAATCTGCGCTTGCCAGTAAACACTGGACTGACTTAAGCAAATATTTAGGAATTTTCATATTGCAAGTTAATTTTTGTACTTTGAACGTGTCTTGACTCTAATTGTTTTTGCTGTTTCTAATAAAGGAAATAACAACATTTAGACCGTTACAAGTTTTTGCGTTTCTAATTTGTGGAACCAGTTGACGGCGATATCAATTTACCTTAATTCAAACAGAACACTCTGTATGTTGCAGATTCTTTTTATAGCTTTTTTAAATACGAGTTAAATTATACAGCATATTATGTGTTCATGGACCAACCTTTTTCTAAAAAAGAAGATGAAGATCGCGCTTTAAACATTAATCTCTTGCACTTGATAATAACTGTGTAAGTTAGCTTTGATATTCTTGATAATAAATAGCTCCTTTCAGTCAGTCGGTATTGAATACCAAAAAATATCGTGGAGAGTGATCTGAGAGTTTAGCTTAAGCACAAATGTATTTCGCTAAAGAAAACCTATTTTTACCATTCCTACTTATTCTACTCAGAAGGTAAGTTGAATAAGTAGCAAGGTAATCTACATTTTGTTTACACTATCGTGAAGTATACATGTAAAATTTGAAGCCATATTTTTAATATTTATTGGATCGAATTTCCAACATGTCTTTTATTTTCATACACATTATTTAGTTTTGTTATTTGGAAGTTACTTTTGATTTTCCCCGTGTATGTACACAAAATTCGCAGTATTTAACTATAGGGTTTCACAGCCGTTGTCTACTATAGAATGGTTTAAGTAAGAAGCCATCGATTCCAGTAACAAACTTAAAGGCTGGTGTAGATATGCGGTCGACACCTTCGCTGTACAGCCAGCCTAGGCCGTCAAGCACTGGCAACTATCGACCAACGACGGAAACGGAACCGACTGTGAGGTACAATAGACACGCCCGTGATTTAAGCCTATACAACGAAGACGGGCGGGTAAAAGCCTTACCCAAACAATGCCTGCCGGGATGTTCGTTACCTGGGATTGAGTCAAACCACGACGGATAGCTCCAGGCCTAAGTAAGGAGCTCCTGGCATTAGGACGAATCCAAAGTATTCTCCAGCCAGCCGGGATACGGTCGGCTTCCCTATGTAAAGTTGCACCCGCCATGTCCACTACTCGGTGACCAATTAGAGATAGGGTAGTGAAACTGCAGGATTTTATGAACAAACGCCATAAGATAAGCGTTCATCCAGAGCTTGGGCATACAGGCAAAATTGCTGTAACTGAACAACGCTGTCAAGGTTGAGACCACAACATCGACCATGACAATGTGAAAGCATTAGAATCTTTGGAAATTGTAAACGAACCGAGGAACCTCTGTTGCTGCACTCAGTTATATTTATCCCTGGCAAAATCTTTCACTTGCTTTATTAGTAACACACAGCCCATATTGATTTGTTTTGAGTGCACCTAAACCAGGATCATCATAGCATACTTTGTATACAAACGCTCTGTTGCTATCAACAGCGACAATAACAGATCCCCTCCTTTAGTGGTTGAATTGAGTAACTCAGGTGGTTGCTCATGATCGTCCTTAATGCTACATGTACATTTGTAAAATAACTTTTTTTGGTTCACCTTGTTTATAAAAAATAGTTGAAGACGGCGATGCCAACGCATATCTACAATTTTCATATCGAAATATTTTTTGTATTGCCAATAGTAGATGAATCCACCGTTATTACCTCATCCTGTATGTTTTGAATATTTCAAAGCGTCTAAGCTACTCCAGATATTACAAATAATTAATATAGTAATAATTATTATGCGAGACACGAATATGTAAAATATTGTCAGCTATAGTTTAAAATGATTTAACATAAATTAATATATTTATGTACACATTAAATTTATACATGTCTTTATATACACTCAAAAAACAAATTCTATATTATGGAACGACGCTTCTAAATATTTCTCTACTATTATTTTACGTCCACTACGTCAACGGATAGGAATCCAATAAACCTCCAAGTTCGTCGTATTCTGCTAAACCACGTATCCGTAGACCGATACCAACGACTCTCCTAAAACCTCAAATTCCGAACCATTACAGCTACCCTCGGGGCTGCGGTTCCTTTACTGACCGACTTTGGAGTTTATAGCGTTCGCAGATTATTTCGTATGTTTCAATTTGTACAGAAATGCCCGAAGCCCTCGAGCCGAGATTAACTTCATGGCGTTGAAAGTGTGTTTCATAAATTATACGCGTCGCTGATATTTTTCTTTCGTTGTCAACTTGGATGAATAAACAGTAATGGTAGTGTATTGAACGTGACATTACGAGGTGGGTAATAGAAACAATTGGTAACTGTAATTAATCAAAGCGAATGTCGTGCTGTGAAAGCTTCAGTTTATACAATCTAATATTTTCATTTCTACTTCGTATTGTTGTTTCAATTTGAGTCTTTTCTATTTATGTAGTAGGAAAAATTGATTAACATTGATTTAATCGCACTGAAATGAAACACATTGTAGGATTACATAATTTGTGTATTAATGTAACTAATATTACAACCTTGTCGTGAAATTTGTAAATTTGCAGCACATAATATATTAATTATTCTTTCGGTATATCTTTAAATAGTTTTCTCGGTTTCTTCCGGTTCCAGTCTTTGTTTTCTAGTTTTCCATGCTGCTACATGAGCAAATGCAAGTGCCAAGTAGCAGGTTCTAGAGATATTGAAATTAAATTTGGTAGGTAAACATTATAGTATATTGAATATTCTTAACGTGACTGATCTTCCGCCTTAACCGGTAAAAATTTGGGGTTGAAAGTATCTAATAAAGCACCCTGTTATTTTAGCTTTGAGTTAGAACACAAGTGTAAAAAATATGGGATTCTGAGGCAAAGGCTAATAAAGTCTAGAACTCCACGAGCATAAAACCTAAATGTAATCGTCGCATTAGTAACCAACATTAGATTTAATTTCAATGGTGCTTGCAATTAAATGATTGATAGTAGGGCATCAAATATAATTCATTTTATATAATTCTCAGTGATTGTGTGAGTTTCGAGTTATATACAGCTCATTACTTTGCCTGAAAGTGAATTGTATATAGTTCGGAACCGGTAGCTGTTACTACTAAGGAATTTTGTGAGGTATGGGGCTTTATCCTCCAGTTACAATTTGCACATGGCAGTAAAATAAAACAGGATTGCGACGAAAGATTAAAATAATTTTGGGTCGATTCAAGGAAAGAAACTGTCAAGTGGGAATTACAAAAATAAACATATTTTAATGAATTAGTTTTAGAACCTCTAAATTCCAGCATAATTTTTTGCTAAACTATGCATGATCGCTGTCAGTCTATATCATAACTTGTGTTCCCTCATCACTATCCACAGGAACCTTCGTTCTGCAGTAAAATCTTGTATTTCTAAACGAATGAAACGCAGGTATAACTTCATCCGCAAGGGACGCCCGCAATAGTAGATTTTATTTCCGCAACGGAAACATTCTAACTACGTTTTGGAATGAATTTTTTCAGTTGTAAACGGTAAAACTTTCGCTATGGAAATAATTTGGAATTTAGCACGGCAATGAAGTTAATTATATCCGTATCAAATATAATTCTTTCAATAGAAATGCGTATAAACATCGTAGCAGCCTAATTACCTCCATTACGTGTAAATACTAACGCTAGTTTGTAGTTGACTGTAACTGCGGTGGATGAAGGAACGACTCAATTAGAATTTTGGATGAAATTACGACTAGGACTGATAAAAATCATGCGGTTAAAGAAAGGTTTTACTCAAACTTCCTCTGTGACAGATGGAATTGTCACAATTAAGGAAAGAGTTTAATATCGCAGTGTACCCGTTCCGGATATCTCTGCACATGAAGAATGTTACTTACTTACTTAGAGACTTAATACATAAAAATAGCGATCGCAGTCGTGAGTAATTAGGCAAGTGTGGGCCAGTATTTACGCATGGCGTGTTACAATTGCAACATGAACACTAACATTTCTTAGTTATCATTTCCAATAAGTGTCAAGCTATTGGAAAGAGTTGTTAATATTTACTGTTAAATTGCAACGTTGAATATGCATGCAAGATTTGTAATTAATGTTATTGTCAAGTATATTTAGCATTAACATTAAATAGGATATCTTTCAGTAACTTTAGTATCAAGAAATGTGGCATTATTAGTTATTATGAAATAGAACCTTTCTTCTTTACTTCTCGTTTATTTCAAACTCAGGTAATTAACATTAATTACTAAAGTAATTAATGTTAAACCTAACATGACATCTATAAAATATACAAATTCAATTCGAAGAAACTTGGCGATGATGACGTAGCTCAATATGCAAGATCTTCTAAAAAAAAATAATTGACGTACGACAGCCTTCTCCGCAAAAGTTATTCGTTATTGTCACACATTTAATACTTTTGACTTTATATCAAAAGAGATAATTTCGTTATAAATAACTTTGTTGTACGAGGAAAGTTCGATAGGTACCTGGCTCTGGCAAGAAAAAAACATTTCATTTATGCGTAAAATTCATTCTATTTTTTGACGTAGTCTTCTTTTAAGCTCGATACATTTAATCCGTTTTTCTGTCTTCTATATCTAAAAAAATCGATTTCTCCAACAATTTTCATAAGCAGAAATAAGAGATAATCGCTGAGAAGTAGTTCGCACCCTAACTCATGGAATTTTGCCATGGCGACGACACAAGTGTGCACGCGTGTGTTTTCCTTTGACAGTATTGTTGAAATGGTCCAATAAGTTGGCATTATATTCTCCATTAATCATTTTATCCTTTTGAAGGTAATTAATATAATTAATTCAAAAAATCATTGACATTACGATTTAACATAGCCAATTGTGAGCAATCGCGATACCCTAGGACTCGAAGGTATTGTTCAAATATGATACCTTCGATTATTTGAGGTGTTCAAAGCTTCAACCATATTACGTACTTTCAATCTCCGATCATTCATTACCATATCGTGAAATTTTTCTGACGCGATGACCCCATTTGGACGACCTGAATGTTCATCAAAAATGCTCGTACGGCCGCGTTTAAATTGAAAATAAATTAATGAAGGTCCACAGTCGTCATAAACTTTACTGAATTCTACTTTTATATCATGATTCGTTTTCTTTTGTAAAAACAAATATTTTTTTCATTGTTGTTAATTCACAAAGATTATTTACTTTAAGTGACTGTCATTCACAAATTCACAAACGTATCTGTTTGATAACTTGGCAAAAACTATTTTTACGAAAAATAGAGTTACTTCAATTCTAATAGCGCCATTCTTTGCGGGGCGAAGTAATAATCCCGTCGTATTATTATCAGCATGTTATTTTATTCATACAAAGCTATTTTGTTTCCAATATTCCAATAATACAATTCAATAAATCCACGAAAGTAAAGAAATGATTTTATTACCGTGTCGATGCGGCAAATATTCTTAATCTTACCCATTTTAAGAATCAATTTCCATATTTGCGGCTGATTAAGTCGTATTCCATTAAAAATCTATGTAAAACGGGATAGAAAGTAGCTAATCTTGCTCTTTAGAAATATAACATATTCTTCTATAGATTCGATTTTATCGTTTTACGATATAACAAAAGCATTCCAATCAAACGATGACAATAGCAACAAGAACAGAGAAATCGAAAATAATCGTGATAGTATTACTCATTTTCATGCCGACTAGATCAAACGGAATAACCGAATAACCAACGAAAAAATCATAGTAATTCCTAAAACTAATTTCAGTTTTTAAGGTAAACAGCGAGCATCAGTGCCCAGGTGGTCTCATCGGTCCATTTGGCTTAGTTCATGTAAAAAGGGCCCTAACAGATGACTTGGTTTATTAGATTAGTTATGCTTTGTGCTACCTACAAAGTTCTCATATATTTCGGTGTATAAGAAACCTTCCAGCTTTTTTTTGCATGCAAGCGCCGGACCCATTGTCCAACATTCAGAAATATTTGAAAAAAAAAGAAAACGTCACAGGGTCTTGATTGCCGGTTCGCATTTTTAAGGCACTGTGGTTTAGAATTTAAAAATAACTTACCACTGGCGCTCTAAGTATTATATGAGTACACACATCTTTAAGCAATTTCGATATAATTTCTTTATAGGTATTACATTTGAATAGATTTTTAAATATACACCTTTTGCATAAATATTTGCCATCACTGAAAGAAGGTGAAATTAATTCGGAAAATTAAAAATAAGTGCCGTAAATAAAGCATTCTAAAGTGTTCTTAACCCATAATTATTCAATAATGCAGGACCTTTTCTGTTGGAAGTATTTATTTATATGTGAAAGTGATTACTGGCTGTCCAAGTCTAATCTGGAAAGTACTGTAACATAAAGGAGCGGGGAAGTTTTCATTTCTTTATGTTATATATAACCTTATTCAACATGTTACCTCGCTAATTACATATCTCGACACTTTATTGCAAAAACGATAGATTGCGAGATAGTGGCGAGGTTATATTTGAGGGTACACTGGTTTCACCCCAGCATATAACGAATAGTATGCGTTGCTCCAAGTTTTTTAATTCAACGTTTTAATTTTTGCTCTGCCATGTTATCATCTAACCATCTTAATCTAACTTTAACTATGTTAATCTAAATCTAATTAGGAGAGCAAAATAAACGTAAGCACAATATACAACATTCTTTATTAATGTCCCAAAATTAATCTTAATCTATTATTAACTTTGGGAGAAGATTATCTCAACGACAATGTTTTTGGTAATGAAGCGCCACATTAGTCAACAATTTCTCGCTGGTACTGTGAATTCCAACGTGGACGCACCAGTTTCAACGATGATCCCAGAACAGGACTGGTAAAGACATCAACCGCCCAAAATAACATCTCTGCTGCTGGTTAATTGATCAAGGAAGATCAACATGCGACATATCGCGAAATTGAAACATCCTTAAGCATTTCAATTTAAAAAGTTCTGCATGATGAGTTGGCTTCAGGAAAGTTAGATCCCACACTTAGCAGAAAAGAAAAATGCGACTTGCGTTAATCGAAATACTTTGAGCGAAGAGAAGAGTAGGTCGCAAAAAGTGTTAGCAATTTATGTCTCAATTTTGAGACATGTTGTTGCAATTCCTTCAGAAGATCGAAGAATGGTTAATGCCGATTGGAAAACAACTGTTTGTTTATCAGAAGTGATTGTCGTGCGCCGAGAAATCAACCCACAACAACGAATCATCCCCCCCTACGAAAATGCGAGTTCACATAGGGCTCAAAAACGACTAAGTTGAGTCGAAACCTAAATCGCAATAATTTTGTTTACGTTCCCTAGAATCAAGAATGGGCTGCATGCTCAACAATTCCAATCGTCGGAATAGACTGTTCGAACTGACGACTGGAACAGTTGCTTTAACAGTTGGTTTGAATGGAATGAAAAACATGGAAGCATTTTAAGCCTACTGTTTGCTGTTGTGGCTATATATAAAATTATTATCACCCTCCTGGGTAATCTAAAGCGATTTAAAATACGCACCATCGATAATTTCTTTATTTCTGAGACTCGTGTCATCGGCTAAATTAACACAGTAATAGCATTTTTCCGCCAGCTATAATGGTGTTATCGAAAAAACATCACTTTTTTAAATTTATAGACAAAATAGCAAATTTTTTATAAAATACTCTATGTATTATATATTTTATTATGAGTTATTGGATTTTGAATAAAAAACGGATATGTAAAACTTTTTGCTAGGATTAAAAATAATGGAGTTATAAAGATCTAAACTAATGTGAAATTGAATTAGACTGCTATGCAGATAAATTAATCGATAACGGAGTTATAGGAAAGTTAAACAACAAAATAAAAATTTATTTGTTCCAAAGCCGCTAATTCTACTTCAGAAGATGTTCGAAAACTCCTTCTCGTTCCTCGATATACTTTTTCGGTTCGTTTCAGGACTCTTCAATAGGCGTTGCCACCTATTTGATGGCGTTCTTCCCGAACTACGTTTTTGAGAGCGTCAGCATTGTCGTATCGTCTCGAATAGACACAGATTTTTAAGATAACCCCACAAGAAGAAATTGAGTGGGCTCAAATCATGTGATCTTGTAGGTTCGTTAATTTCAAGCCGTCTGTCGTTAAAAAGATTGTTCAGAAGTCAACCAGTTTCCCGATAGTTGTGAGGAGGTGCCTCATCTTGCTGGAAAATAATATTTTGCCTGCTTACAAAGTCCATTTATCCAGGAAATTGTCCCAAATATCCAGCATAGAAGCCTTCAAAAATTAAAGGTCCAATAATTCTGGATGAATCGATGCCACACCAAATATTGAAACTAAAACGAATTTGAAGATTTCTAAGATTTGATTACATATATGCAATATTTCGGCAATTATTGGCATTCTGTTAACAATAAAGTTAGGATCTCCTGGTAATAATATTTGAGCAGATCTGCACTTATAGGGAATGAATCCATACTTTCTCAGTATTCTGTGAAGTATACAATAAGCTTCACACTGCTGTTTTTATCTTTCTCACATAATGATCCAATTCTGCTTCACCCGTTTCTTTGCGAAAAGATTTTGTATTATTTATAAACGTTTCATAAAATTTCAAGAAATATCGACGATCTGGTTGAGTACGAAATGAGTATAACTGATCGTAGTATTCTTTTGCTCTTACAAGAACATTTTCGACACACCAAATAAACTTCCAACATATCGCACTTATCACTGTGAGGGAATATTTTCACGTGCAAAAATTACTCAGTTGGGTGGTATTTATAATAGACTATGTATCAAACGTTTAGTTTTGACAGCAACCTAAATTAATTTCGCATTATTCCGATTTTATTCTAAATTCTAAATAAATCTTTCATAAAAAAATCTAATACACAGTTCCATTTAAAAAATTGTTATTTTGTCCACATATTCAAAAGCGCTATGTTCAATTCTTTTCCTGATTTCATAATTGTAATTGGCAGAAAAAATACTTCTTGTTCGCTAATTTGACCGACGACGTAGTTTCAAAAATAAAGAAGTTGCACTTTAGGTCACCCATAAATTCTAAAAGCTAGATTTCGTGCCATTCGATACAGAGCAAGTGTATGCTCATACTACCTTCTGCATCAAGTGTATTGGTTCTTATTTATGTGGAATTTACTACATATATTTGAATTCCTTAATGAAGAAATTAGTCTTGAGCAATAGACAAATTTCTCAAGAAACAGCTAAGTATCTAGTAGGATTAGACTTTACAATTTTCGTGTGTTTCATAATCGAAAAATACTTTTAAATATGCAAAATGCACGTTGCAATGTTATTAATCGAGAGAAAAAATTATTTATAGCAATTCTGAGACTTTCGAAGTGTCTGGTTTCACCACTTTACATAATATTTTGTTGTCTTATGTGATGTGTGGAGCTTTTTCTTGTTTCTTTCATATAATTATGCGTAGTTTTCCCTGTCAACGATGAATGCAGTTAAAACAAGCACTTCGAACAACATTTGCAAACATAGTAATTTAACTTATTTAAATTACAATCATCGCACTGCAGCAAAGGACTCGGTATTTTTAACCATAAAAAGATCACCATTGCATTGTAGTACACCGAAACCTCTGTCGTAATAACAGTAATGTAAATTATTACACGCGCAGACTGTAATTTGCGTAAATGTATATGCAAGGTAATATTTTTGTTGCGGCCTACTACAACGTTGAACTGCAGACAACTGAATAATAATAAGCATACATTGTTCAAGGTGCATACCGTATACTACGATGCCTTAGTTAGGTATACCCGTTGTACCGCTGCATTTATAGTCTATCTACTGCACAACGTGTATAGCGGGTACTTGAATAGGCTGTGCTAAGATCGAGAACCTCCCATTTTTAACCTACTAACACTTGAATTACCAAGTAACATTACAATAAGTCCCTCCCAGTTTACACATGATCGTACATAAAATGGAAGTTAGTATTGATGGTTTGGTGATGGGAAAAATGTGATTTAAGTTACCCGTCGACCACTACCAATACTCACTTTCGTAAATACAATACGACATATGAATCTTTTAGCCAATGGTGTGAGTTTAATTTTACTACCAGATGCTAATATTTTTTTTAGAGGAACACGCATTGTTATACGTATAATTTAGTACATACGTCGTCCTTACGCGGTTCATACAGTTTTCATTGTCCCTTTTGCTGATTTTCGAGAGCACAGTTGTGCATCTAAAACGTGCAATATCATCGCAGCACCGTTGTCAAAGATGGTACCTAATAGGACGCTAAACTGTGCCAGAAAAAATAAACAGTTTATGTGAATGTAGTTTTATAGACATTGTGTTGTTGAAAGATGGATATTAGACCATTATTTACCGGTTATCCATTTCAAGGTACATGATTTTTTAGTACAAATGCAAATCATCATACAATTTATCGAATTATTTTTGAAATAAGTCGAATAATGCATCGACAAAATAGAAAAAAACGATCTACTTTGGTATTTCCTTTTTAAACATTTGTTATCTAAGTTAGAGTTATGTAATAACTATGTAACTTTTTAATTACATTGGAGTGATACATGATGGAGATTTTAAAGGAAAACACTTTAATAAAAACGAATCTTGTTGTCTTTGTATATTGCAAGCTATTTTGTATTCTTTTTAAACAGCCAAGAGAACCTTGATTTGTGGGTTTTTCTCTGCACCAATCGTTAAAGGTTTCTCTTCCTGGTAAACATTAAGTTCCATATCTACTTTATTGAAAACACATTAACATTGTAAATTTGTATGTGGACGATGATACAGTGGTCTGCATATGTGTAGAACCAAGTTAAATATATCTGAAGTTTATAGGGGTAAGTGCCGGTAGTATTTCTCTTTAATGAAACACTTTGTATATTATCTTACTTTAGAACATTTTGTTACAATACAAAAACATCATTTTTCATTTCTGCGCATGATATTAGCAAAAGGGTAATTTTTAAGGCAACGGCTAATAAGGTCTAGTAATCTAGCTACAGCTTGTTGTATCAACTATAATTGCTGATAATTGTTAAAATAAGTACAGCGAGAAAAATTATTAATAAAAATTAGATAAGGGTAAGACATTCTATACCTATTGTTTAATAGAAGTACATCAGAACAAATATTAGAAGTACTATAATAATATTTAAACCGGTAATAAGTGGTATTATTTGGACAACATTAATAGCAAGTCACAGGGTCAGTTTTATTATACGGGATGTTGAACAATTTATGTAATAGCACTTACTATTATGTGTCTTAGTATTGTACATTGCTTAGTATATCTTTGACTAGCGCCACTAACCTCAATAATCCCCATTTTAATCTCGTGACAAAAAAAATCTGTACTTTGATTAGTTGCCTCCTGCAACATGGATTGCATCAGTTTCTGGCGTCGTCAGATGAGTAGAATTTAATATATTGCTAGCGTATGCCTCCAATTTGCAAAAGAGTTATTGCGCGACTGCTGTTATCCTGGATTGATAGACACGTTTGAAATTTATGTGTACAGTGTGAAACATGGAAAAGAAAAGGAAATTCTCTTTACTTCAAAGAAAAGCTTATGTAAAAGGTTTAATGAGAATGTTCCGCTAATTAACTTCTATCATAAATTACAGACGAAGTACATATAAAAGAACCAGCATTATTCCAGGTTTGAAATTAATATACGCCACTCTTTAAACGCTAATAAATAAAAGTCTACAATCACATATTCGTCGTTATAATTACCTAAAATACTTGCTCGCTGCAGCCACGCTGTGTTAAACATGCGTTTTATCTTGTTCCTAGATCCAACCACGCTTGCTTGTATTCGCTAGAGCTACACCGTAGTGTGCAGAAATACTGTAACAATTAATAAAAATATGGAAACAAGTAAATTGTTTTAGGTTTAACACAGGTTTAATAACGAGGAAAGCTATAGCGGTAACTTTATTCAACTATCTCTATACCTAAAATCTAGATACGTTCATATAATTAAGTTCGTAGTATAATGTATAGTTTACTTGCATTGGGAAGATTCTTTTTTTTTACAAGTTTCCACTTTTAGTTCCTTTTACTGCGAGGGCTAAGTATTCTTGATGACTCATTCGCTCCAATTTCCCCCAGATTGGGATTTTATCTTCGTCTGCCAGATGTAAGAATTTTGTAAATAAAAGGGTCTAGTGCGAGAAACGAAAATTACCAACGTAACTCACAATTATACTTATTTATTTCAAAATTATACTAACGTAGTCTATTCGAATAAGCGTACCGTTCGTATACAGTAAATAAAATTGGAGCTTTTTGTCATGGGAACCAGCCTATTTCCAATATACTTGACATTATCGTACTAGTACATTTCAACGTGTTCACTATGGAAGCGGAAGTTACTTTAATGGTTTTTAAGTAGTCAATTGCGAACTGTGTATGAACATTTTAAAATAATCGAGAAGAACAAAGATGTGGAATTTCTCGATTAAAACTTTAAAATTTCAATATTATTATGGGACCTCATAACATCAAAAATCTGCAGAGCAGCGATATTAGGGGGAACGATTCGGCCATAAATCGAAGCCGGTTTTATCAAGATCGAACTTCAAATAGAACAATTTTAAACGTTTAATCACTGTCGCAACACACTGGCACTGGCACATATTAGAATAACAAAACTATTGAGATGATTTTGAGCCTCGAAAGGATTAATTCAGATAACTGGTACGTCTTATGCGATAAGAAGAGGGAAAAGCTTTAATGTAGAACGTACATGACTTTTTATTGTAATGGGTAGTCAATCCAAGGATTTTTTTTTATTTAAGACGTATTAATTCGAAAACAAGGGTAATTTAAACCATTTACAAGAACGTTAGTTCCATTTTTTTAACCTATAACATAACAAATGGAAATCGAATGACGATATACGGGTTATTTTTAAGTGTATAATACATCCGAAGTTTGGTCCGTTCCTCCCAACTCACCCTGTATATCTTGTAGGCAAATACCTAGAACCAAATAATTGTAAAAGATTCGACTTAAAAGATACAAAGCAGAAATAGATGTCATGGGTGCGAAGGCACCCAGCTCTAGAACCTGAGAGCTTAAATGCGGCACAGTTTGTGTCTTACAATGAAAATGATTTCTGGTTCTTTTTTTAAAGTATTGGATTAATTTAGTGTTAATACGATGCCGTTGATAATTACATTTTCCTTTAAAAATATTTATTGTTTGTACACAAAATTAAAATATATTCAATTAACGTTTCAAATATTTAGATTACTACTAAGAAAAATAGACGATAAAGATAATAAAACCTCTATTTATTTATTCTACAGTTCTGGGGCACTCTGTTAACAGCCTTCATTGGGGCTGCTTCTGTGCTTTCCATTCACTGAAAGTCACACTTATATTGAATAGATGTACCTGCATATGACATAAGAAACCTTGTAAGTATAAATTAGTTATCCAGGATGCAATAAAATAACTATGCACGCATTGTGTAATGCAAAGTATTACAGAAATGTTGTAGTATGTAAATGAGAAACGGGCAATAGTATGCAAGGCTTTTGCTCGTCCTAAGCCTTGCAATTGTGTACACTTTAAAAGCCATTAAATTATGACTATGACAGGCAGTAACTGGCAGAAGATGATTAACCTTTAGTACAACTACCACACCTGAATCTAATTCGATTTTTCAAATAATACGCGGAAATCGATAAAGAATTGTAGAAATTATCAAACAAAGGCTGTACAGAAAAATATCCATACATGGATCAATTCACTACAGATGTTTGTTTTAAGTTCTATAACAAATCTCCCGATAGTGTGAAATATGTGGTAGATTTCATGGGTAATTTTATTCGGCAATATAAGGTTACAAGGTTATTTAACTTTTTAACTTCTGTTTAAAACAATGCACAGAAATGTTGTTTTTCTGATATGCTACTATTAAATTTGTAAGGTTTATGTGCTCATAAGGTTCTCGTACATAAGAGAACCGAAGTAAGAAGTAAAAAATTAAATAAGATATTCAAACTAAAAGAGATAGACCGGATTTGTAAAATTGATAGTAGGAAGACCCCATTAAGTATTTTTCAAAAATACTTTCGTATATGCAGCGAGATCAATAAAAATTTGACCAATCACCCAATTCGTTATTTCAAATAGAACAATCTGCATAATATTTACGATCTTAGTTTCCCCTCGCAGAAATAAACCAATGTAATATGGATTGTATTATATCTACTTCTGAGAGATTTCGAGCTATTTACAATGTTGTCTCGATGGTCTAAATTTAGGTGTATTTACTTCCTCATAAACAACCGAAACGTAAACATATTGTAGCATAAATTTATGAGATTAAATTAGAAACTTGCGTTTATCTAAGCAGGTTAGAATATCTTCCTATTATGCAGCGTGTTCAGTATTGAACACCAAACATTACCAAATTCAAGTACCAGAAAGAGCACCCTACATTTTTCTGCATCCAGCAAATAGGATATTCATATATCTAACGTTTTTATAATGATGCCATGCCATATATCTAATACTGTCGGTAAGCGAGACCTTTAAAGATAATAATAAGTGACAAAGCACCGATGGTGAAGGTACTTTAAGCATTTTCGGTCTACATTTTCAATGGACACTCAATGTGTTCTACAGACGGCATATTTGAATTTTAATCGCACAAAAGCGAAGTAAAGTGTAATTATCGCATCAATTCGTGAGACGTGCTTAATGTTCCTAGTTATTAAACCAAGAGCTCTGAGTACAGAGGATGTTAGTGTTTCTATGTGTTTAGTAAATGCTAACTCAGAATCAAAAATAACGTCCAAATCTCTGAAGGAGGTTGAACGAGAGATAGAGTTGTCGTCATACAGATAATCATAAATAACCGAATTAATTTTACGAGAAAAGCTAACTATACTACGTTTCGAGGCATTGATTAGTTAGGGAGCTAGCGGCAGTAATTTTTAAACGATTTCATCGTTTGGCAGAAGCTGATGGAAGTAAAGACTGAACTGCCTTTAATATATTGTTGCAGTATCAAATGGGAGTTCGTGAAAGGCGTTAAAAAATAGTGACGTAAAAAATACAATCGCGTCTACCTTGTGGTTGTATTAAATGAACCTAACTACAAAAATAAATTAATGCATGTGGCAGACGTTGTTCCTAATGCGTTTAATAATAATTTTTTCTTCAGTTATTACGGTATGAAAAGAAATTAAAGTTATATGTAAAAGGCGAAAAACGTTAGTTCTGCTAACTAGATATTGCTGTATTAAAAAAAAATTGTAAATTTGCTACAAAAAATTAATACGAAATCACTTCATCCTATATATCTTTAAAGCTGGTTTTAACAATTACGAAAAGCATGAAAATAACAAAAGGCAGATAATTTCAACAAAAATGCTAATGATCTTTGATAGGAAGATGTTTTGTAATTTTCTGATACAGCAAATGTACGGAAAGGTGTTATTTTCAACAACATTCCGCAGAGTTCAGGATGGACCTTTAATTAAAATTCATATCATAAACTTGAATTGGAAAATGTATTTGTTTGATGCTTAGCCTTTTGGTAAAAAGATAAAAATTACGTGTTTCGGCCATTTTTTGGAAATTCATTCTGGAAAGGGCTATAAAAGTATCCTGAGAATTTCGTCAATATTTGAAGTTGGAAACATGGAAATTGTTATGTAGGCATTTGCTTAGAAATAAAAAATACTACTTTAGAATTTTGAATAATTAAAGGGTAAGATTTCGTGTTATTGATTTTTTATAATTCCGGTACAAAGAATTCTAAAATAACACGAAAAGTCGTATACAAGCTCCTAGTTACGAAAAACAGATATTTCATCATCTTTAGAAAAGCAATCCTTAAGGGGCGAATGATTTTACAGGAGCAGGTTCCGAAATTCAATAATATTTCTTTGTTTCTAATTAGCCTAAGCACCAAACTTCCCTTATTTTAAATTTCCAAAAATTATCGCGTGTCTACACACAAAAAGAAATCTACCTTCCAAATTTTAGTGTTTGTGATTTTAATAGCTTCGGCTGAGGAGTCGGTCAGTCAGGACTTCCTTCTTTATAAAATTTGGATGCACATTCTAATAGTTTTACAATTTCAGATGAAGAATTCACTTTATATGACACAACAGATAATGATGGACAAAATTATAATGTGTAATAAATAAATTTAAAATAAAAAATCCGAATATTTGTTTTGGTAATTATACCATTAATAGGAACCGCCACGCCACCTTCTGTATATTTTTATAGACACCCTGTCGAAGATAAAATTGTAAAGAGAAAAGACGATGAAATGGTTTAACAGTTGTTTGTTTCACATGTTTGTATTTATTATTATACATGATACGATGACATAATTTACGACTGTTACTTTTTTTTACAATTTCAAAATGCATATGCCACTAGCTCCGGAACTATATTATGCGAGAACCAGGCTTGCAAAATATTTATTTAATTTTGTAGATCAATACGATCAGCTACAATATTTATTCTCATGTATAACTTCAAATCAAAGACAGCTTATTTCTTTTTATTATTATTTAATTTCTGGTGTTAGTACTATTTAATTAGCACGACAACAGTGAAGAAAAACAAAGTAACATTGACGTTTTTCATCTCATGAGAATGGGTTCGTGTGCCCACATCGTTGCTCCGAAAATCGACAAAACACGAGTCTATCTAATTTTTGCTAATTTCGTGAAGCGCATGGAGAGTGGCAAACTTTAGTTTAATGTATACGTTAAAAAAATTGTGCATTTTAACATGTCCACAACCGAAACTATTTGTCAAATTAAAGTTAAGCTTTGATGCTATCGGAAACATTGATGTAAAAGAAAACAATTTCATGCTAATGTATTTTCTTAACGAAAGGAAAAGAGCAAAGGAAACAATATTTTGATAAATGTTCATGTGGACTAGTGATAAGTGATGTAAACATGTCATATACATGTCAGCATTAATTTAAAATCAAAAAATTGAAAAAACACTAGATTCCTAATTTTTTTACTACAATAGTTAATAGTTATATACTTATTTATGTATACGCATTGAACGTTCGAAATTCCTTCCTTCCGTCAGGATACATTGGCGCAGTTATTTGCAGCGACTGATCTGCAGACTAAGTTGCATTCTAGAATGTCTAACTTAAGTACTTCATTTCGTAAGTAAATACTTACGCTTAAAAATTTCAATCTGAGGGTAAGAACAGCAATTTTAATATGTTTTGTTTAGTGTTGTCATATCATAATCAAACAATACTAACACCAGAAACCACATATGTATCTAAATTTAGGCAATTGACAAAATTTTAAATATCTCGAAAACCATTAGAGTTGGACATATGTAATTCATATTATGTTGGTTTATTTTTAGATTGGTAAACCAAATATGTAGTCGTTCTATTTAAAATAACAAAGTGAGGGTCTGCTTCGCTACTTATCGATCACCTTACATAAACGAGAATACTCTTGAAAGATATCCTGTTATGCAATCGTAAACTTCAGCTTCCTATTGTTTACTTATTAGGCGCAATTTTACAAATCCAAGAAGTTGGGGCACCCGCAGTTGGATTAGTAAAATAAATAATTGCCCCAAGCAAATTTAACAAAATCAATGAACTATATCGATCGTACAGTATACTGGATTAGTTTGCCCTTTCGCTTATTAGTGTTCCAAAATTAAACAAGAGTTTAAAACATTTGAATGTTTCATCTTTTCCGTGTAATAAATAATACACGTCCAGAATTTTGGTCCACCTTGGCTCATGTTTTTCGTATTTTAATCGCTAGAATTTTATTACATTATTGTTTTAAAGTTATAGCTTTTTTCGTTTAATTCGTCCATGTTTTTCCAGGCGCGAAATTTAATTATTTGGTTTTGTTTCAAAGAGATTTGATAAATTCGAAATATATATTATGAATACACATTAATAATTTTAAGTACCTACTGTTTAATCACCTATTTTACACAGCAGAGAAAAATAGAATCGTTTTTCACAGTTACGATAATTTTGGCATTGTTTTTTTGATAATTTTTAAACGAGGCGGATGTCAAGGGTCCTTCATATGTATTATGTTTTACCGTATAATTTGTGTGTGGATTCAATTATATCTGTTAAACCTGCGCACGAATTAACGGTGTTCAAGTTGTGGGATTTATGCTTTTGAGTTTGGTGTGGGCATGGTGGTTAGTTGTGGCATATATGGATGCTTGCGAGTATGGACAGCAATCATTTATTATATATATAATTTTTGGAATACATATAAAAACAAATGAAATAAGTATTCACCATGGTACGGGGGCGGGATGAAAAGTTTCAGGCCTAACAAAAACAAAAAGATACAATACAAGTTTACTTCGTTTGTTTACACAATCTCCTTCTAATGATATACATCTGCGCCGCTGGTGTTACAGTGTTTGGATCCCTTCTCTGTAGGCGTTGTTGTCCAAATCTGCAAAATAGGCATTCGTCACTGCGATGACTTCGAAGACTGATTCATACTTTTCCCAGCAGGGCTTTTTTCAGATTTGAGAAAAGTCAACAGTCACAGTCTGAGGTGGTCACATCGGGCGAATAAAGTCCATGGAGTACGGTTTTCAATTCGAGTTGAGGAGTTTTGACCATCACTATGTGTTTCTTGATAGAAAAGAGTTCCTTTCTTCACCTAACCTAGCATTTTTCCATGATTTTTTTGTTTCGACTGACCCAGAAGGTCAACGTTAATTGTCTTGCGCTTTTCTAGATAATCTAGCAATAAGATTTTTTTACGTCCCAGAAAATGGACGTGTGTCATGACATTCCCTGCAAATGGGACGCCCTTTGCCTTTGGTGCCGGTGCCGGTTCGCTTGTCCACTATTTGGTTTCGTCCACAATGGCTGCAAACAGTTTGTCGGGTTGGACTCATACACGTTAGTAAACGCGACACCCACTTTGCTGATAATTTTCTCGTTCCCAAGATATCTGTTAGGATATAATGCGGTATTTTGTTCTATATGCCAGCAATATTAGTTATTTCCATTAGTTTCAATCTGAGGTCATTCATAATGTTTTTACGGATTTCTCGAGTTGGGGCGGATTTTGGTATTCCGTAACGCCCTGCGTCTTGGGGTCTTGTACAAACACGTTTCGAAACAGCAACTTATGTTTTAGTGATGGTGAATGAAGAAGCAGCAACGTAGACCCCAGTTCGGCCTTAATTTATGTAGAAACTCAGCTTCTGATAAACAAGTATCACTGCTCGCAGCGTTTTTTTTATACTTGATAAACAACAAAACTTTATAAAGTCCAGAAAAGAACACAACATAATATTCTAAAACACTTCGGTATTGCTGCAAGAAGATGAAATTTTAAGATGATATTGCCAAAATGGCTCTAGAAGCGCCATTTCATCCCATGTTCCTTTATCAAGTGATTGTATTTTCTTAACGAGGGAGGGCTTCTCAAATTTGGCTATCTGTGAAACTTGCTGGAAATATAGAGCACACTAGAAAATACAAACAGTATAACCTTTAACCAAAAAATATAAAGCTTCCTCATGGTATTGATGGAATAATTCACGGCAAACGCAACAAAAGGAGAGAAAAAAAAAAACTAACACACGGACATGTTTCTGCCTACCCGGCGTCATCAGCGTGGTTTCGAGAATATTTTTTATCTCTACCTTCTATCGCTGTTGTCTCACAGTTAATGCCACAACTTTCAAACGCCAAACTCGACATCTCTTGGCGCCCTCTAGTGCCAAAGAAACACATGCCTGCCGTTCAGGAAGCAGCGACATAAACCGGGTACTGTTCCCCAACCCATCCCTCGAGCAGTTCTCTGGCTGCTTCTTTGGCACTAGAGGGCGCTAAGAAATGTCGAGTTTGTCGTTTTGAAAGTTGTGGCATTAACTGTGTGGCAACAGCGATAGAAGGTAGAGATATGAAAAATACTCTCGAAACCACACTGATGACGCCGGGTAGGTAGAAACATGTCCGTGTGTTAGTGTATTTTTTTTCTCTCCTTTTGTTGCGTTTGCCGTGAATTATTCCATCAATACCACGAGGAAGCTAAGCTATCTTAGCATTATATTTTTGGTTATTGTTTCTAGGCATTTTCTGATGTGTTCTGAGTATAAGCTTTCTTTAACCGTGTAATAGATGTATCTTAGGTATAAAAGTAATACTAGAAGAATTTAAACTAAGCTATAGCACTATTCTAAAACTATTTATACAGAAATTAGTTGCCTTTTGGAATACTGAAACATACTACATATATTTGCCTTATTAATCTATTCAGATGATGTAGAAGTTCTTAAATAATTAAATGGTAGAAATATTAGCATCACAATTGACCGCTGTTAGAATTGAGACCGGTCTCCCCTAGTTTGATATTTCGTAATTTAAAACTACTACAATATCTAAATAGACTGTTTTATTATATTAGTGCTGAAATCCATGGGATACGTGAAATTAATGTCTATATTAACGCAATAACCACATTTTTCTTGAAACATGCAGTATACTTCTTTATGAGGTATTATTGTGAAAAAGCAATAAAATATAGCTATGTAATTCCAATTGACCTAGCTGAATTAAACGTAAGGATTACAGTTTAATATATACTTTGCGAACCACTATGTATTATTTTTAACTTGGCAATTCAAACAACAACTTTCCCTATTTATTGGAAAATTAGCTGAATCTCGCCTGTTTTCAAGAGAGGCGACCGAGGGGACATTCGTAATTGCAGACCTATCAACATTCTGTCTAACTGGGCTAAGGTCTTCGAGCAGTTACTTTATGATAGGCTGTACAATAATGTTAAGCCATTTTTATCTATCCACCAGCTTGGTTTTATTAAAGGTCGATCAAGTGCTACCAACTTGACTGAACTAACGCAGTACATTAGCGAATGTGTTGATAATCGCCAGCAAGTAGACGTAATTTACATTGACTTAAGTAAAGCCTTTGATACAACAGATCCTGCGATGCTTTTGTCCAAAATGTCTTCCATGAGATTTTGTTCTAGTGCTGTTGCACTAATTAGTTCTTATCTCTGCAACTGCTCCTGCTACGTTCATTACAATGGATTTCTCAACCAGTGGCGTACCTCATGGCTCTAACCTAATCCCGCTTCTTTTTAATATTTACATAAATGACCTTTTACTATCTCTGGATTGCAACATTCTTGCTTATGCCGACGATTTAAACATCTTTAATAAAGTCTTGCTTCCATTTGACTCCTTACATCTGCAGAAAAATCTTTCAATCATAAGTGAATGGTATTGTAAAAACAGAATCCATTTAAACGTAGATAAATGCGCTATACTCGCCTTTACACGTTCGTCTAACTCACAAATATTTAACTATTATCGCAAATAATACTATCTGTAGGGTTAACTTGTTTAATGATCTTGGTGTATTGTTCGACCCTAAACTGACATTTTCGCCGCATATAGATGCTATCTGTTCTTCAGCGTCTAAATCGCTTGGTTTCTTATTTAAAACTTTTCCAGCGATAATGCGCTAAAGGCTGTGTACTTTTCGCTTGTCCGCTCAAAATTGGAATATGTATCGTTGGTTTGGTACCCTCGTTATCATTATCTTCAGCTAGAAATTGAATGTGTTCAGAAAAGATTTCTGAAATACCTATCATTCAAATCCGATGGTAGATACCCCCTCGCGGCACTGATAATGACAGTTTACTCTGTAGACATAGTATTGACTCGCTCTCTCGTCGTAGGGAAACATCTAGAGCCAAGTTCTTGTTGAAGCTGACGGACAATACTGTCAATTCGCCAGTTTTACTTTCCAAAATTCGCTTTTTAATCCCACAATACAACCATAGATCTACTAACACTTTTGACACCCCTATAGCACATACTAATCTGTTATATAAAGCACCGTTATTGCACATGTGCAGAAATGCCAACTTGTTAATTGATGATCCATTCTTTCGACATTAGCCCCTTTCCCTTTTTCTTATTGTTTTTGTTTGTATAGTTTGTTATTTAAGGAATACGATATCAAATAACCGTTTTGATTTATCTATTTTTTGTATTATTTTCATTTTTTTAATATATTTCTTTATGTACTGCATTACATCTTTGTATTTAGCGCTGTTACTGGAGTTTGTATTCTATTCGGTAATAAAGATTTATTATTATTATTATCATTATATGCCACGTTTTAATTCCAATCTATTTTATTTATTGAGAAAGTCAGACGTTATGCCAAAAAACACAAATTAACTACCAGCTTAGGATTGATTTATATTTTATTGCACATAGTAAAATAATAAAATAATTACAGCACTACTACTAGTTAGTAATAAAATAGTATCAATATTAATTCTTTTATTACAATACCAAGTAGCGCGAAAAACACAATTTAATCGGTAACACGAAAAGCCGCATAAGTTGTAAGACGGAGATCCTTAATGATGATTTAATCACTTTTGCAAGGGTGGGCCGAGTAATCGGGTAGGCCATATCGAATGAAGACTACTATAATTCTGTTCGGATTTCTGATTTAGCCGCGGGCCATTCTTTGAGTAATAGATGAATCCGTCAGCTTTTATTAATTATGTTATTCTACAAATGCAGTACGAAGAAATAAGAGCAAATCGTCCCTTTGCCATTCGGTTGTTTCGTTCTGTACTCGTAACTTTCAGTTGTTGAAGGTGTAATTATCTGCGTCGTATGCATTTGTGTAATTATTATACTTTAGTATGCTTTCAAGTTAGATAAAGTGTGCATTATCCACTTCCTAGAATATTAGCTTAGGTTTAAAGTGACATACATTCACCGTAGTTTTTTCTTTTCATAACATTTTTTTAAGCATTGGTACTTATTAAATATTTGTTTATTATTTTGTTTGCACATACGTATGCAAAAAGGACTTGCTGATTATGGAGAAAGGAAAAACCAACAGGACGTTTAATTTCTGTTAACCCGATAACGGCTAAAATTAACTTAAAGTTATTGTTACTAAAAACCATACATTAATAAACATTATAAAGTACACTAGGCTATGGTGTATGACATTTTTAGAAACATTCCTTTTTAACGGATAACATTCCTTCTTAACGGCATTTTTTGCATTTGGAAAGTGTTGCCTTCTTGTACTACATATTGCACAAATAAGACCGTGCTACGTCCCTTTTAAATTATAACAAACTCAATTGCATCTCTAAAGTTAATCTGTGGATCCTCAATGCATATATAATAGCCATATCTGTAAAGTAAATAAAGAGAACCCACTACCACATGTTTCCTCTGAATTTTGGGATAGCAACGCTTGTATTTTTAAACTAGGAACCATTTATAGCAAAAACTACAACACGATTATTTAATATAACAACAAATATGTAGTTGCCCAAAATAAAAACTGTATTTAGATTTAAAATAAAGTGTTGCTGTCACGTAGTTTACTGCAAAATAGTAATATAAGTATAATTTTTATTAAAGCAACTACATATTTCGTTAGATTGAGTAACCGTGTTGAAATTCTTATTATAAATTGTCCTTAATTTAAACATACAAGGGTTGATTATTCCAAAATTTGTTACTATATAGAAATTGCTTTCTCAACAATATACACCCCTCTCTTTCTTCTAGGATGCGAATGAAAGTTACTCGCGAGTTTTCGATGTAATTAATCACAAATCTGCCTCCTTATGAAAGTAATATCGAGAAGATTTTTTCAGATAAAATATATATGGGTCATAAATACGACTTTTCATCTCAAAATTTTGGGCAGACGCGTGTTTAATCCCATAATTTTATCCTGCAGCGGGATCAAGGTCATTATCAGGTGTCCACCTCTGATCCCTGCACATTTGAAGTATTAGAGTAATTTTGTCCAAACCCATTCCTCCAAATCGTAAGCTAATCCGTATTTGATCCTTTAATTTGGCCCCTACGGAGAGTCAAGATCACCGTTCGTTGGCCCTCTTTGACCCGTACAGTTTTGTTCGAAGAAACTGTTTCCGAAATGCTTTCCCAAGAAGATATTCCTTCTGTAGATTTGAGATCGGCGACCCTAAAAATTACCAAGTAACTTTTTTTTATTAAAACTAAACATGTTCCAGGTTTGAACGGTGTCATGTTTAATAGCAAACTTGACGTTTCGCCCACAATCATATGGGGCTTCTTCGAGGGAAGGAAGGCGGTAGGCAATAGTTAGCACAGTAACTCAATGTGTAAACCACTCCAGAGACCAAAATAACTGAGCCCGAAGCAGTTGATCACGGCAACTCAGCATTGCCAAGCCAGAGGCGAAAATCAACTGCTGCTGAAGAAGTCCCAGAAGATTCTGGGCGAAACGTCGAGTTTTCGATTAAACATGACGCAGTTCAAACCCGGAACACGTTTAGTTTTAACTGACTTTGGTCGTGGAAGCCTACGTTATTATTTCAAATAACTTCTTCTTAAACAAATTTCCGGTATTATTAGAAAGGGTTTGTCCAAAAATGTTTAAAAAGGGGCATTAGATTATGATGTATAATGTTTACGAAGTAGTATCGATTAATCGATTAGTCAGTAAAGAGGCTAAAAAAATGGTACTAAAGGATGACATAAGCAGAAATGGAAATAGTCTTTTGGGCGCTTTGAGGTTAGTACATCTTGAAATTCTGACGTGCTAGAGCAATTCGGCGGCCGGATTTGAATTCAGTTTTGCCAATTTTTGGATCGAAGAAAATACAATTGAAAAATTACTAATCAGAAACATTTTCAATTCACTGAATTCATTTTCGATATGAATCGGGATGATCCATACGAAATCGACTAGACCAAATAAAATTTATAAAAATTAGAATATTAATAAAGACAAGAAGACACAAGAAAATTGTCTAAAGTTCGGAAGTAACTTCACCAAAACGTCGATTATATGTAGTGCAATTGTATTATAGTACTTCAATCTTTGTTAATCCGTATAATCCGCAGATCTATTTCTCTTCAGTATAACAGAGTAATTAACCTTATAACATATCGATTACATCCATAAGTGTAACCTGTTACTATAGAACTGTCAATGCTATCGTATAGGTTTTTTGCTTTTTTCCAGGTCAAGGTCGTGTTAATCAACTCGGTGGTGTGTTCATAAACGGACGTCCGTTGCCTAATCATATCAGATTGAAAATCGTAGAAATGGCGGCAGCAGGCGTTAGACCTTGCGTAATATCCAGGCAACTGAGGGTGTCGCATGGCTGCGTTTCCAAAATACTGAATCGCTATCAGGAAACGGGAAGTATTAGGCCGGGTGTCATCGGCGGCTCTAAACCCAGGGTGGCGACACCAGAAGTGGAGGCACGCATCGAACAGTTGAAGAAAGAACAGCCGGGGATATTCTCGTGGGAGATTAGGGAGAAGCTGATAAAGGTAAACTAGAAAATAGAATCAGAGAGAGTATTATAAATTTGTCAAATTAGTTTGCTTTGAAATCGGAAGCATTTCCTTACCCATGTCTATATCCACGACGTAGTACAAACTTAGTTCTTCCTAAAAATAACGTAAACAGAGGGAGAATAGATATGAAAATAAGTAATTACCTCCTAGCGAAACTATATGCCGAGTGCCTGCACGCCGTCGTAATGTGGGAGCAAAACGATTCCAACGGTGATTGAGGCAATGCTTGATGGAACATGTATCTTATTTGGTCGAGGAATTCCTGGAGTATAAATTTTTAGCAACAATTAATCGTATCGTCCCTTTGGTTTTGTTTTATTTTCTTATTTTTTTTATATCTACTTTTTTCTATACCTAACAAAACCAGTTTCTTGATATTGTATTGGTTTCAAAGATAACCTAGGAAAGCTGTATTAACAAATTATGTACAAGTTTGATGAAAAAAATGACAAAAAAAGTGCGACACTGTCACGACAGTATCTCAAAACCATTTATCTCACTTCTTCTATGAGCCATGGAATTTTAGTGAGGGACCATTCCACCCACATTCAAAAAGTTGTTAATGTACAACGATTTATTGCGGGCCTTGATTACATAGTCGATTGCAGATATTAACTACACTGTGCGTATATATCGTGAAATGTATTACTTTCATTAAACAACATGTTTGTAATCTCAGACTAAGTAGTAACTACTACAGTTACTACCACCGACATTAGAATATCTCACTCTGAATAAAAGTACAGACGACGCGAATTATTTTGCTATTAAATGTTACAACATTTTTACCAACCAGCATTAAAAATTTAACGATCCTTTCACTCAAACAAGTTATATAAAGATGCTTAACTACTAAGGCTTTTTTTTTCTGTCTAGGAGCTTTTAGAGAACAATTTTGAAGATTTACTTTTTTCATTTAGATTCACTTTATTTGTATCTATCACAAATAAAGATTATTATTACTGTTATCATTATTATAGATACATGCATTATATATTTAGGTTGTAATGTTACAGTTAATGTCTAAGAGGTTATTTGTCATCAGTGCCAGCCAAACATTCCCAATATCTATCGAAAGTAAAGGTCTCTCTAATGGTAGAAAGCTCGATTTCTGAAAGAAAATTCCTTTTGTGAATTATTATCTTGGAAGCGTGGGTAGTAGATCGATATTATAAGTCCAGCCAACAAAGGTATATAAAAATGTAATTTTATCAATTAGTAATCGCTCGGTCAGTCTTCGTCAAAATTCTCAATAAAGTTTCAGGTTGTAGTGTTGCAGGTGCATCAGAAAACATAGAATTTCAGTTGCGTCCCTGCAACTTGCTACATCGAAAATAAATAGTTTCGGTATGTATTTCGGAATCAATATATTTTAAATAGTAAAAGTCATCAAAAACCGCTTTAGAAAAAAAAGAATTGCCAACGCGATTGAACAATGGTATTAAATGACGCTAATTCTATAATTGACTTTGAGTGTGTCCGTCATTCAGGTAAAGTGTGTTTAAGTAAATCTCTAATGGAAAGGTTTTAATTTGAAGAATTCAAATTGAAATTTAACTAGCTATTCAGAAGTAAGGAAGCTTCAAAAAGAAACACATAAACATAGCGTTTATGAAGTGGAATTTCTCTGTACAAGGTTAGCTATAACTTGAATATCCAATATTCATTTAAAATTCAGTTTATTAATTCTAAAATTGTCGAAAGGGTGTTTTAAAGACACTCCCGAATTTCACGGCCCTCAATTTAATCCAAATAATTTACGAAAGGCATCATTAATTCCGAAATTTTCTCAATTTTTAAATGTATAAATAATTTTGCTTATATTTTACGATTAAAAATAAATAAGGTAGAAAATAAAGTCAATAGTAGTTATAACAGCAACTTATTAAAAATAATCTACTTAAAATTAATCAAAGATATTGGATCATAGATGAGAAGCAAT
Source organism: Marronus borbonicus (assembly GCA_902655005.2). NCBI lineage: Eukaryota > Metazoa > Arthropoda > Insecta > Coleoptera > Scarabaeidae > Marronus > Marronus borbonicus. The sequence goes on along the minus strand of LR737383.1, from coordinate 22,327,829 downwards.
CAATTCAAGTTTTGTTATATGTTGCACTCGTAAGCTCTAAAGCAGCAGATTTCAAACTTTCTTGATCACGGTACCCTCTATTATTACTATAGCGCAGATGCCTTTGATCACCGTGATCTTAATAGATCTATCGCAAGAAATACCCTTCCGTATGTCAGAACAGAAGGAGGACCTTAGTAAGCCTTAGCACTACTCTAGGAACTTCTTCCTTCAGTTAAGTAGATGCAAGAAATGGCCTGCTGAAATGTTGCTGTCGTGTGCGACTGATGGCAACACATTTGCATATGTTGCCATGAGTCATGTGTTCTGCTGTCTCTGGATCTTCTTCCCTTTGCTGAACTATAGCGCTATTTTTGCTGTCTTTAACAAGCCTGATATGAGTAATTTCGCCTGTTTGTGCTCTGGAACACTTTCCTACTTTTGATTGTCCTCCTAAGTCTTTATCGCTTGTTTGATGTGGCTCTGCTGGAAGCCACAAAAGAGGCTAGGACCAATTAAAGGCATGTCTGCTGCTCCTTTGACAAGCTTATCTGCCTTTTCATTTCGTTCGATCCTTTGATGGCTTGTGATCCACCGCAAAGTAACGTGGTTATTACCTTAAATTGTGTACACATTCATCTATCGAACTATATTCGTATGTGTAGGCCTTAGTAGCTTTTATAACTACCTAACTATCACTAATATATTTATAGTTCCGCTTTCCATCCCTAGCGGGATATTATTTACGGTGCGTAGGTTTAAAACAGAAATCTCTACTGTGAAATTCTGCTTTTAATGATAACCTCATAAGGCTGGTCAAAATTGTATTGTATGGGGATCGTGTCGTTTGCAGTGTGCATCAATGATTTATGTTGGGATCTTCAAGGTTTTTGAGGTGCCCTCAATCCCCAGGCTGTAATCTCTTCAATCTACAAAGAGTGTGTACACTCGGTATAGCCTGCTACTGAATGTGTATGTGAAGTGGCGTTAATCGCAGCAGACTTCCAGTACTGCTGTGGGTCATCCCTGAATTTGTTGAAGCTGTTAGTTAGTCCTCTGAGTTGTTTTTGGCTACCAAGCCAAAAAGGCGTAGGTGATCTTGGGTCTGATTATTGATATATACAAGCAGAAGGCCATTTAAGGCTTAAGCTCCCAAGTTTTCGATAACTAGTATAAATGTAAGTTTGAATTTGAGTCTAAAGTAGAATTTTTTCTTTATATTTTGAGAGATTAATGCTCCTGCTGAGTTGATGTAATCATTCGTACACAAAATTCTCGAGTAACATACTACTGGGCTGAAATTTAATTCCATTTAGGTGAATTACAGAATCTCAAATCTCCTGTATGTATTTTGTGAATAATCTTTATGTACTTTCATTCTCGAGAGAAGATGATTTTGGCTTTTAAATATTTCTACATAAGAAATCTGGCGCTGTTAAAACCGGTGTATTGACTAAGTGCAACATGCTTTTTCTTCAAAATTAATTTTTTCCAAACTCATTTTCTGTTCAATTATACCAACAAAATAATAATAGGAAACATGCTTTAAAAACTACTGTACTTATCCAACCATTTTTATATTTTTTATGTAGAACTGGCATAGCTATTGGTCATATTTTTTTGAAAGGTCTTATCTTGTAAGGCCAGAATCGGTTAAGTAGAGCAGACACACGATTACTACTCAGCCACAAATGGATGTTTAGAAAAGAAACCGTGTTCCTTCGTTGAATGGTGCTTCCCGATATTTTTTTGTTTTTCTTCTGGTACGACGTTGTGGTTGGTAAGCTTCTTAGTGTAGGAGATAGTGTAACCTTGGGTTTGAATGTTTGTGATTTTTTATGGTAAATATATAGAAATATAATGAAATAGAAAATAACCCAAATCAGAAGTATAATCTCGAACAAAAGCAAATTAGATACAAAGCAAATAGGATAATGAAATACCACTGTCTCAGCTACATTTAACTAGTTAGCTGCTGTAACGCTAAAAATTACCGAATATAAAATCGCTGCCACTAGTGCCACAATGAATGGTGTTCAGCCAATTGCATTCCAGCATTTTGCGTCAAAGCCCAGTTACTCGACCTGTGGTTCGGTAAACAGCAGTACTGACCCGTTTTTGAAGATTCATTAGTTGAGGAACCGAAAGTGTCAAAACGGTTTGTAAAAACCCAGACGATCTGTGATTCGCTAAACCACGGAACTGATTTTGTTTCTACGTAAAATAAAAGTATAAAACTTTGGAAAACATGAAAATTACAGTTTCACTCATTTACATATCAAAACCTATAATATAATAAAAATAGTATATAAAATAAATAAATTTATTCTATGGAAACAAAAAATATAAAATCAAAAATTTGACCAAAAGTTTAATTACTGACTTCATTTGAACTATTAATGTTTTCTTCCTGTTTTGGTATGATGACACTGTCAACACTGGATTGTACATGATACAATTTTGGTTCGATAATTGATGGCACTTGGTAATGAAATCCATAATTAACGATTCCATTTGGTTTCTGGTGAAATTTATAGACCTTAACAATCAGGTCATTTTGTAGAAATTTTCTCCCCAATTCAATTCCTACACGAATACCTTTTGCTTTGAACGAAACCGGTTCAGACTTCTCTTCCTCCCCTCCTCATCTACTTCTTCGTCTGCCATTATCTGCCTGAGCTAAATCCTGAAAACCTCCTCCTTCCATTGTATGTTCCAAGTCATTTTTACCACTTTTTTTCGACAGCTTTTGATTTTAAAAACCTTGTAAACGGAAATTGTGTAAAAGAATGCCGTTTAAACCGGGAGATAAATGCACTTTCTTAAAAAGTATTTTCAAAAATTTATCTACTTTTGCACTAATCAGCAGATTACTGAATGAAGTACTTCACCGACCTATCCTAAACCACTACGGACCTATACAGTCGACTCTTTTGTTCCGTTTAAATTTTACCGACGGGATCATCCGAATCGGGTGCGGCACAACCGCATATGTGATTCGAATTACGCAAGACCAGGTTCGTCGAACCACAGGTCGTGTAACTGGGCTTTTGGAGTGATTCTTTCTTGACGCCTTTTTCTGCGATCTAATGTTTGTCAAAACAGGACTCTTGTATACTCTTGCATAACGTCGCGACGAGATTAGTTCTGTTCAACACTTCGTGAAAGTGTTGAACAGTGAAAAGGGCCTAATACTCCCCGTCGGCGTTGTTCCAACAGACGCCAAAGCACTCAGTTAGCTCGGGTCGGCATTAAGGGAAGACGTATTTCGCCGTAGCGTATAATTTTAAAGTAATTTCACTGTTATACCGTACATAAGGTTAATTTAAGTTCTATCATTTAAAAGAAGACACATAGAACATCAACATTTTGAAGTTGTGATTTTTTCAATCAATTTATTTTTCGTAAGTGTTATTTATTGGTGAAATGCAATTAATTATTTTAAACTGAGAAAGAGGCGATATTCCTGAATCTATCACGGAAAATATTTTAGATAACAATTTGAATTCTATGACATTAGAATACATAAAACTATTATCTCACATAGAATTATTAAGTTGGTCTTATATGATACGGTTACTGCGCGTTAAAATCGAAGTTCAGCTACTAAGCTATACCGCTGATACATCAGACCGTAGATATGAATTTCTATTAAATGATTAGATCTTCCTATAACATGGAATCGTTGCCCTTGTCCTTGATCAAGCTGCTGCGGCTATTTTGTTAATGTTTCCGTAGTGATAAACCCTCGTCTACCTCAAAGAAAGCCTATTGAATGGATATCCTTGGTTCGGTGCGCACACGATGTTTATAGGAAATGAGCGTCAAACGCAGTACTGCTATTGTTTTTACACATAATTCGAAAACATACAGACAATACGATTAATGTATTGTTTATTGGGTTTATGTTCGGTGAACCGGTATGGAAAAACTCGGCAATATTTTATGCAAAAAGCATAAGTAAATGCTAATAATTTATAAATGCAAGTCTAACGTCTGCAAAGAAAAACTTGCAAGTGGTATTTTAACAGAACGTTTCAAATCCTCTATAATGTTGAATTGTAGCAATTTGAAACTCCAGGGTGGCAAGCACCAAGGTATTGACACCCTCAGCACCGTAAATGTTTCAAACATTTTGGTATTTCTCATGCAATACCTAATATATGCGATCACGCACAATGTTAAACTAAGAACTGTATAACAATAGTATTAATAGCTTAGAAGTCGCTGTAAATTATAAATTTTAAATTTAATTCCAATTTATTGTTTATCACTCAGATATGTCTGAGAATGTTTAATGATTTTCTTCGGTAAATTTCACAAATTTTTGTTTTTTGTAACAAAGAAATAATACATTTTAGGCTCAAATTTTTTACCTAACTCATGTGCTAGGTATAGTACAGCATAGGCGGCACATACACTACATACATGTCGACATAAATTCAGTCCATTGTGTGATATTGAGTAAAATATTTTGTGTGTCTTACATCATACTGAATGCATCTTGTCTTTGCTCTCTCATGACAATGCCACCAGCTTGTTTGCTTTTCTTGAGGGTTTTGTTAGTCATAACGCACGTCGCTGTTTTGAGAAGAATTGTGCTTTCTTTGATACACATATTTTTTTTGTTTTGTAATAAGACATATACAACAATTCTATGTCTAGAAGCAAGCTGGTGCTATCCTCCACCGTTGTGTTTGTGTATCAACCACGCATTTTGGACAAACATGTCAACTGCATGTGTAATGAGCGGAAAATACAATTTTTTTCTACGTATTGATATGCAACACGCTTGTGTTGCATATCAATCATAAATATCAGCTTTGATATTTTGGTCTGATCTATCAACTCCTCCCATGCATGTTGTATAAATTGACTAAACGGGGCTGTTGTATCTGAAAAGATAAAAGTAAAAGATAAAAATAAAAGAAAAATATTTTTCGCTTAGTAGAGGAATCTTGGTATGGCTCAAACCAATTGATGTATTCTGTATGCGCAGCACCCACCTATAACTTCTAACCGTGTCTAATTGGTTCGTTGTGTATAAATTATAGCTTCCACTGTAACTTCATTAATCGAATAAATTAAGCTTACTGGAGCAGTATTCAAGAATTTTTTTTAAGTGATTAAACAATGGTCGAATTTTTGCGAATCTCCTTTGTTCAAATTTGTATTGTCTGTTAGATGAATGTTTATAAATATATGTTCAAATTTACCTCTGGAAATAGCTTCGGAAACTAATTTATTGCAAGTATCTTGTTCCCGTTCCCGTAGCAATCTTGTTCTTGAAACTAGGATATAACCACTAAGAAGTAACATTCCTATAAAACTCTTGACTTCAACACCATTAATATTGATCTTACAATTTCTTTGAGTGTATCTATTGCTTTTAAAAACAATTACCCCATCAGTTCTTCCTCAACATATTTGGAAAAGATGACCAGTGAGCATTCTAGAATTTGGAACGCTTCATCACTAACCACATTGTAATAAGCTGTAAATCCTCTCTGATCAAATAATAAATTATTCTTTGCTTCCTTTTATTGACACACTTCATAATCCTTTCGCGCTGCAGAATTTTCTGCTTCCAATAACGGTATATCGTATTCTGAGGAGAAGTCATCAACGCTTTCATTTTCAAACACTAGCTCACTTGGAGTGTTTAGTGGTGATTCAGGCAAATTGTTAATATTCACCCCGTGAGTCCTCATCCGTCAATTCGGCAGTCGCATTTTCTGAAGGAAAATTTGTATATAGCGACATTTCAATACATTTTTTTAAAAAAACCGGCTACACAATTACTATGACTCGCACTTGAATTCCAATTTGAATTCTTCAAATTACCACCACATATAATTTGAGACTTAATCTCACATAATTTACCCGGATGCAGACTTAAAGTTAATTATAAAAATTTGCGTTATTTCATACCATTGCTTTATCGCGTTGACGATTGTTTTATTTCCACAGCCACTTTCGGTGATTTTTACTATTTAAGAATTATCTTGAAGTCGAACTATAAATGGAAGCTATGAATGTTGATGTAACATGATGCTGGGATGCAACTGTGACACACTGGACCACACACAGCTTTACAACGTACAACTTTACCGCGAAATTTAATGAAGATTAATCGAACGATTATTAGTTGATGAAATTACGCCTAACTTTGCACTGAAACTTGTTGTACATAGATTTTACATTGATTTTGACGTTTTGAAAAATGGGAAAATAGAATACAGAAGAAGTTAATGTCCGCCTACCCTAACCGTCGTTGGCTGGACTTGTCCTTCTACCACCCACTCTCCAAAGAGAAGAACTTTCTTTTGGAAATCGAGCTTTCTACCATTAGGGGGACCTTTACTCTCGATAGGTAGACAAACTGAAGTTACTAGACGGAATGTGTGTGTGGCGCTGATGACAAATAATTTTTTAGACATTGGACGTAACATTACAATATATAGTGTAAAGTTATATATAGAAATGTGGGCAAGACTATCATCAAAAAGCACAGAATCCCAACATCGATTGCGTCCCTGCATCATGCTACAGCAAAAATCGTTTCTTTCGGCATATATTTCAATAACAGTACATTTTCAATGGGTAAAAATGATCATAGGTGTCTATGGAATAAAACAATTGCCAACGTATTTGAACAATGGTGAAAAACAGCGTCAATTTTATTTGTGACTTTAGGTCTAGCTGTCGTCCAGGCAAGTTGTACGTAGTATTTCCTCCAAGTTAAATAGTTCCGAGACATTCCCGGATTCACAACCCTCAATTAGTGAAGAAAATTTCGAATTTCGTAAAATTTCCTTAAATTTTTCAAATTTCACATTGTCAAAACATTACAATAGTTTCTTCAATTCATTCTGCTGTATTAACATCGTCCTCTAACAAGCATAGCAAGAACATCTTCGAGTTGAAATAAAGACATTCACAGCTGTAGATCTGCCTAATGTACAATATGTAATCGACAGATAACATAACAAATAAGCTACAAATTTGTTCCCTACGGCTGATCTAGATGTGTTAAATTCGGGTTCCACAAGTCTTCTTCATACAGTTCGTACACTTATAACAACTTCACTTACAATTCCTAAATGATGCTGAAGAGAAACCTCAGTAGCTATTTGTTTTTTTAAGGTATTGAGAACGAGAAAATGGTCATTTTCCGCACAAGATGCTTTTAATCGCTGTGTGCGAGTAAAAGCATCTTGTACTACCGTTCAAGGTATTCTCAACGTTAATTACGACCATTTTCAATGAAAACAATAGTTTGCTTACTTAAAACTATATTGATAATATCAAATAAACTTGAAATTGCCCGGAAATAATTGTTTCTTGCCCCTTACCCGTGACGATATTTTTAACACTTTAAAGCAAATCGCCATTTCGGTAAAATGAGTATACGTATCAGAATACAAAAACTCATTTCTTACATCAGTAGCTTCATTCAGGCGTACGTTAATAAATGACTATCACCGCTGTTTGTTAAAAGTTCTATTCCATATCTGATAGTCATGATTGGAAAATACTTCGGTTGCCGATCTTTTTGCTGGTGAGTCTATATCACGCTCACGTCAAAACAGAGCATTAGGGAAGAAGCTACTCCTGTACTACAGTACGCATATATTATGGATGGTGTAGTTAAAAGCTTTCATGAATCCTTAAGATGGAATGCATTGGAAAATTGATGATCTTGCTAATATCGTCACAAATAGAAAATATGCACGTGCCATTGGCGTATATAGTGAATAAGTTAATTAATACTGGAATGCATTATTGAATGTTACTTTACAAAGCAATTTTCCCATTAATTATTCCATAATTGCACATTAACACACACGAGTGGCTTTAATACTCAGTAATATCAATGAAGTTAGTGACGAATTTGGCATCAATTACAGCTCGGCTGCTATAGACATAGCTTGTAAGCTATCAGTAAACCAAAAAAAGAACATCATGTACTGGTGTAAGGTATTACATAATACGGAAGCATTGATTCCCTTTGGAAATAAATGAATAATGCAAAATGTGTAATTATGATTATGAGAATTTCAAATGAATATGTTCTCCAAGAGGATCTTATGCATCATGCCGCATTTTGCCGTTAAATTGGTAGTTGATTAGGAAAACGAACTAATAGGATACGCAAATATTCCGTAACTCAATCTCTTAGGACGTAAAATAAATTTAATTTTATGTACAGATGTCGTCAAGTCTTGGGATTATTTCTGCAGTTTCCAAATTGCATTGCCGCTTTCATAACTTCCCGTGAGATGCAAAGAAAAAATTCAAGTAGCACGTCTATAATATTGCTAGAATTTACTATCAAGCGTATCTTATTAAATTTTTAAGCTTTAAGATACTGGTCACACCGCCTTTCGCTTGCTGAAGTTTTATACGAAAAATACTCTCCAACGTTTCCATAAGATAGAGAGCCTACGAATTAGTGAGCCATAAAATGTCAATCCATCATCATCAATTATTATATGGTTTTATCCAGAAACTCTCTTCCTTTAAATAAGGGTTTAACTAACACTTCATCTAATTGTATTGTTCACTTGCTAAAAAAAATTATTTTCGTCTACTCTTTGTTATTGAAGAACTAAGTTCTTCAATAACAGTCAATTTGCCATGAACTGAAAGTCTTAAAATATTGCTTCGATGACTTTCTTTAGGTTTCCTTCTTTATAGCTCTCCATCTTTCAAAATTGGAGTATTGCTCAAAAAGAATGAATTAGTTTCTTTGCCATCGTCTAGAATGGACAACTCGATTTCAATGTATGTATATTTCAGGTAAAATTAGTTTTCAGTGTCAAAACTAACAACAGAAATGCACTTCTGTTATTTCGGCAGGGCAACGTCGCCAAAGATCTGACTAAAAGCGTCACCTATTTTCGAAATTACAGATTTGTTTTTCAATCTTTACGAAAGAAGTAAGAAGTTAAAATTAGTTTGTCACTCATCAAAACCCTTCATTTTTTTATGTATTTTCTTCTTACTATAGGATGTGATTAGCCAATGGACTAGCTATCCCATAAAGGATTTTGTTGTTGTACTATTTCTAACTTATCTACATGTTTCAAGGACCATATATCATATTCTCACTAGAAAGCAGAAATTGTATTTTGAAACTATATTATTTCTGTTTATAAATGTAAAAGATATGCGTAGACGCCAATGTTGTTGTAAAAAAAGTTGAGGTATCATTGTCAGATAAGGAGTAAATATTATAAAATTCTAGCAACCTTCTTTGACAAAAATGGTGGAACATGATTTCTGACACATTGTGATATTGCAAACTTTAAACAAACACAAACAATAACTTGACTTAGGCGGCAAATAAATTAACAATTTAAAGAATCATACATCGAAATTGGGTTTGTTGCTTATCATATCTAATTAAGTTTAAGATGTAGTAAACTGAGAAAAAAGAAATTACATCTGTTCATTTCATCCATTTGGTTAGATGATTGGTTTCGGAGATCTACGTACTCAAGCATAAATTGTTCATTTATTTAACGAAACTTTTCCTGGTCGTCCACCAGCTAACCAATCTATTGCAAGTAATATTGCAAGATATTCGAGAAGATTAGTCACGTTCGGAATCTACCGAAAGATCTAACATCCAGGGTACGGAGCACCCTCTTAGCACATGAAGACAATCTCACATCACTCTGAGACAGTGCAGATTAGGAACTGCTTCAAATATATTTCGAATAACAAAGTACCTCCCATATAAGATATATTTGGAGCAAGAGCTTCCAGAGAACGACTAGTGAGTGGTTACCTAGGTCACCTGACAATTAGACCTTTTCTTGTGGATTTATTTAAAATCCAAAGTCTATTTGGATAGGCCGAATAATTTAAATAGTTTAATAAAGTTTTTATTTAATTTCTCCAGCAATCTTAGAAAATGTTCAAGAAGCAATAAACAAGTGTTATTTCACAAAGTCATCTGTTTCATTTAATTTTTGTGTCTGTTATAATAGCTTAAAAACTGTTCAGAATAAAACTACATGTGGAGGATTTACTGAAAAGCTTTATCCTGGTGCGAAAACTATTCTCAATATTTTTAACAAACTCAAAGCAGATTGTTATGTTCTAAGTTCTCACATAAAAGAAATAAAACCAATGTTTTAACAGAACACATGGAACTAAGGATCCTATGTTATGTAGAAAAACATGATTTCTGCGAAACAATGTTTAATACATTAAACGAAAACAGAATTTTTGAAGGTGCGTTTACTGTAAATGGTGATGATTTATTGAACGGAAGCCATACTGCAGCAAAAATCATCTAGTCGATATTGTAAATGTTTTTCCTATATTTAATTTATTTAATACATTTTCATCTATGCTTTCACATATATTTTCTTCTAAATTATTGTTACAATTTCACATTTGGTGTTATTTTCTCTATTTATAGAAAAATCAGTAAAATTTAATATTTGATTTAAATGTTGTCTCCAAATTTTTTGTATATCTGGTACGCAGACTAGATATGTTCGCTGGCCTAATCTTTTAAGAATAACACCCTTGATCAATTTTGATTTTGCAAACCTATAATCTCTAACACTAACTTTGTAATTCACAGCGAAGACACGTAGTCTTATTTGGTAATAATAAGTCTAACCGTGTGCTAATAGTGTGTCCCAATAATAATTTTTTTGGAGCTTCACCAATCGCAGTACTTTTACAATCCAAGAACTGGTTTAAAACTAAATTAAAATTATGACTGAAGCCTTTAGTTAAGGCATTCTATAATGCATGTTTAATTATTTGTACAGCATTCTACGCTAAGCGGTTCGTTGCCGGATGATACGGTGAAGCAGTTTTTAATTTAATACCATTGTGATTTTAAAAACTTTTTAAACGATTCTGATGTAAACTCGTCGCATTATCCGACAGCAACTGCTTAGGAAATCCAAATCGAGAAAATAAACTTCGCATATGTTCAATAGTTGATGGTGTATCTGTACTGCTCGTTACAAATGCTTCAGTTCATATTGAGTGAGCCTCAACATACAATGGTTCCAAATAAAATTTGCAAATTTGGAGAGATTTAGGTACCTTCCTCGGCCAACTGTCTTTAATATATTTGAACACAACTTTTAATATCAGATCTTCCAAAGTTTCATTTTTAATATCGTTACTAGTTATAAGCAATTGTTTTTTCGATATAATTTAGAAATGAATGCTCTAATTTTGATTCTTTATTTTTTTTTAATTCACATAACGAATATCGTATCGAAAATTTAATAAAAATACAGCCCAATTTTGAAGTCGATTTGCGGATAATGCGGGAATCCTTCGTTCCGACCCGAATATTGTCGCTAACGGTTTTGGATCAGTCTCTAATATAAATTTTGTACCATACAAGTATTGACTAAATCATTTTGCCCTAGAGTGCTTCCTTTTCAATTTGAGGATACGCAATTTGTGATTTCGTTAAAGTACGCGATGGGTTTTCATAGGCTGACGCATCCGTTGTTAATTTAATAGGTAATTGAGGATTATAATGTGCAAGTACTTCGGATGAAACCAAAATATCTGTAATTTTTTTAAATGTCCACTCGCATTCAGAGGAACAAGTAAATTTAGATTCCCTTCTTAACACATGACAAAGTGGTTTTAGGACAATATAACAATTTGATATAAATTTATTGTAATAATTAACAAACCCTCAAAACTAATTTAACTCGCTTATATTTTGCGGTACTGCGGCAATAACTATCGCTTCAATTTTATCGTTACATAATTGGCAAAAATTAATTATTCTTAAACGCCGCAAGAATAACGTCTGCCACATGCAGTACTTATTTTTTAGGCTAATTTAATACAAAAACAAGGCAGATGCGATTATATTGTTTATGACACTATTCTCTTTTAACGCGACCTCTCACTTGACATTGCAGCAATATACTAAAGGCAGAAACAGCTCATATCGTTTATTTTGTTCAGTTCTTTGCTTTCATCAACTTTTGCTAGATAATGAAAATTACTGCCACCAACTCCCTTACTATTCGGACAATAAGTCTCGAAATTCTTGTTTTATTTGTTTTTTTTTGCAGTTAGTTATTAGTAGCAGCTATATACATATATCACACTATTACTAGATTTCGATAATTCATTATAATGGATCACTTGAAGTGCCCAAACTTAAATGATATTTCATCTGAGTTTGGGGCATTCCAGCATTCTTTATATCATTATTGTAAAGAAGGGGGGCCCTGTATACTGGAGAATTTAAACCCATATTAAACCCAATCAATTTACATTTTTGTTTGTTAAGAAAAGGTTTACTTTTAGGCGGTATTCTTTGAAAAGGTATAATTCGGACTATATTATCTAGTAGTATGGAATAGCCCAGATGTTACATCCATAAACTCTGATCTTACTCCATTCAACACAAGGGTTTGCCTTTTACATTTAATGTACTTCACAACTCTTCAGCGCAAAATATTGTACAATGCACGTTTCAAAAATGCTCTTTTATTTCTCTTGTAAGTTCTGTTCACTCGTTCCGCATTTTATTTTATTCACATTTGCAACGTAAATAACTATAATGTTTCATGTATACTGTAAGGTTTAATTTTTTGGTAAAGAAGAAGAAAAGAAGTAGAAATGTCTTTAGGGTGTTGTCGCGTTGTTAATATTTTACTTGACGTTTTGCTGATTAGCGAAACGTCAAGTAAAATATTAACAACGCGATAACACCCGAAAGACATTTCTACTAGGGATTATGGTCGTGAAAGCCTACACTCAACTATTGGTAGAAAAGAAGTTATGGCGGATCCCTTAAAATAAATGTACCGAATTTGCAGAATAGTTCTTTATTTGCCTTATAGACTTGTTACGAACGTAATGGCACTGATACGTTCGGTTTTGCTAGAAGGTGATGGTTTCATGCTCGTGGAATCGTAAACGTATGATTGGTTGCCTAATATGTTACCGATGTTTTCTTTTTAAAGTTACACATAAGAAAGGCTGCTCTATTTAAAATAGCAGGGTTCTTCGCTCAAATTGGATATGATACCATGTTGTAGTGTAGGTCAAAATTATAAATTGATGTGTCAGAATATTTTTACCCACTGAAAGTTGCTGGAATCGTGAATGCAGTGTACGTATATATAAAAACCTTCGTTTACACAAAAACAGTTTCAAGGTACAGTTATATAACAGAGTATTGGCCTAATAATGAACAATACGATATAATAGTAATAATGGTGTAAGAAACTGCCTATCTACATTGTATTATTATATGCATGCATGCATGGAAAGAAACGCAAATGAAGAAATAAAACCACACGATCGTAGAGATTCCAACGGCGGTCGAGTCGCCCGTCATCCATCGTATCCTGATAATGCACACTAAAAATACCAGTAGGTGTCGAAGATGTAATCAAATGTAAGGTAATCTAGCCGTATGCTGCGATTATCGAAGGCAGCTGTCGGCTCCGTCAAAGGATCGCAGTGCCAGGGGACACTCGCGGGCAATAATAATAACGCTCGTTCTCTGACATGGAGAACGTGCCGCACCGCCTTCAAATTATAGAACAGAACACACATCTGTCCGCATCTCTTCTTCGGAAATATCGGCTGTCCGATGCTACGGTGGTCGGTATACGGACGTATTGGTGGCGGTGGTGCACGCGGTATCGCACGAAAGAGCGCGGCTTGATAATCTTTCGGACTCGAAACGCGCGGATCCGAGTCGCAGTATTGCTAAACGAAACCCACGCCCACCTTTCGTGCCGTTTTTACTGTGTTGAAATGATGCAGCAGCCCAGCAGCGCACGGATTGCAACCGAATAAAGGAATATTTTACGTACGCAGATCACTAAAGGAGTTAAGGATGTTAAAAGATTTAATCGTCACAGTTATTTTATAAATTGAAGTTATGTTTCATTTATTTCATACCGCGTATTATTATTATTTTTAGAAACGATAAAAATGAGTGAGCTAATTCTAGAAATCTTATTTCTTCCTACAGACTGTTCGTGTGAAAAACTGGTATAACTATTAATTCTGAGCATAGTCTTAAAAAAAATCTTGAAAACGACGTTCTACGTGCATATACCGGGTACGCCATTAGTGTGTTAACGGGGTTTAGCATGAAAACTACCAAAGATAAAAGAATTAGATTTTCTGTAGGAATATAATGCGTATAAAGGGTATGTTGTAAAGTTATTTGCAAATATACAAGGTGTTCCAAATTTCCGCCACCCCCTTCAACTTTTTTATCCTAAATATTTTTTGCTATATTCTTTATTAATTATTTATGATAGCCCTTAAATTATCTTTGGGATGATATACGGTTACGTGTACTTTCGGTAATTATCGGCTTATTTCTCGATTTTTTTAAATAGAACCCATTTATATGTTTTTAATTATTAGCACTTTCCTTGTAAAATAATGGAAATGGTGCCAATTGTGCCTAGTATTTCCGAAAATATTACACTTATGGGAAATGCGTTTGTAATAGTCAATATATGGGTCATCCAATACAGTCAGATGGTCATGATTTTTAAACAGAATCTACTATCTGATGGAACATCAAATCTCTGCCTAAAATTTCCACATAAAGTTATCTTCCATAGTGTATCTTTAGTATCATCCTGCTTTAATATTTGTTATAATTTTATTTTTACGACTCGTTTATTATTAATTAAATTATTTATATTTTCATTATTCGTTTCATTAATTAAAAATGAATTTATAGAAAGAGGTGACATGGTATTTGTTGTTGGCGCTTCAAGCCCACTCCTAGCATCATTAATGTATGCAGCGGAATACCCTAACCGTAGAACACCGCATAGAAAGAGCTTTGAAATTCTATTGGTAAGGTTTCTTCATACGGGTTCAGTGAATTACGCCAAACATGAGAGGACAAAAACGATTGCTGCAGAAGATAATGAAGTGACGGTCCGTTGTGGAAAATCCCTTTTTACAGTATATGGAGACGTATTAGTAAAGTTTTTAGGGGTCAAGATATGAACGTATGTTTCAGATCGTGAAAAACACCTAAAAATCTTCTTGGTAGCCTCAGAGATAAACCGGATATGAAGGAAAAGTCGGGAATTTATAAAATTGCATGCGGTGACTGCGACAAAGCCTATATTGGTCAAACGAAAAGAGCGACACGCACTAGATTCAAGGAACATATCAGATTTTATCGTTTCGATAGTATAGAATCGTCAAGTGTAGTACAAGACATAAATGAAACGGGGCATAATTTTAAAATAGAAAACCTGAAATTGATCAAGAATGTAACTTCGCAGCGGGAATTAGACGCTTACGAAACCATTTACATAAAAAGCAACACCAATTTGATGAATAGAAAGAACGGACCGTTGTCATTCTCAGTTATGTTTGATTTATTTGAGTAAGGCATTTATTAGGGTAAAGCGACGCATGTTTTATGTTTCGTGCTGCATTCTGCGGAACTCATCATCATCAACCCATTGACTTATATAGTTTTCCCAACTATTCTCTTCTTTATCTTTCTCTCTTGGCCAGTTGTTCAATCACTTTGTACTTTCGGACCAAAATATCATAAGCTACCATATTCTTTTTGTCACGGTCACTATATTCTTTTGATTTAATAAGCCACAAGCATGTAAATCAAAAAAGTCGCGAAAGAAGCGAGGGTCCAGACACAACGACTTATTTGCGATCTATGGTCCTTGCCTCAAACCTCCAGCCCCAACACCAATGGTTTCAGAACCTCCACAGAGGTCGATGCAGGAATCTACTGTCGCTCTATCTGAATGGTCATGTAGTTTGTTCAGCTTAATTCAGTTTAATCAGTACCCCGACTCCAACAAGAACTAAGCAGAAATATTTGCTATCGATATGAGAGTTGACTTGACTAGCTTAACTAGATGCTATAAGCACATGCCAATAGGAATTTTCTCGGATGGATATTAGATAGTAAGCTCTCGAAAGATGAAACACTCCAGACTCGTAGCTAACTGCAGTAATAATATTATTATTCTGGGTAGGAACAACAAGGTTATTCTCATCCAAACACACTGGAATTTCTGTCAATGAAGCAGCCGATTTCCTTGATTGGAAGGGGGTCAATTACACTCTGCTGGATCCAGAACCTCTAATTCGCATATTTTTTAACACTGCCAAAACGGATGTTGTCCACTGGGCCGAACATTAGGAAATTCGAACCTGGGTGAGCTCTACTGGTACACCTCATGCGAGGGCATTTATATTGCCCAACATACATAGGTCTGTGAGAGTCTGATCGACATAAATATGATGTTTCAACTGGTACTTCCTCCACGCATGTAAATCAAATGAAGAAGAAAAGTATTGCAAGGTCCTAGAATTACAATCAACATCTTCATCAATCAAGTGTTAAGTTAATTTTTTCAAAAGGAAACATATGTTTTTAGTAAATATGTTATTGTCCATGAAAAAGCAAATAACTTTTATCTGAAACATTTTCTTATTTAACATTTACCCCATTGCCACTGCGGTGGTTTGGGTGTAACTAACAAACACCGGAAACTGATAAACGCAGGGAAAGAAGACTAACTTGGCACTGGAAAAATATTCATGGCACTTCCAAAATTAAATATAGGTCTTGCAATATACTTTCTTCCTTCATACTATAAAATTGTCTGTATTTTCTTCGATTTAATAAACGGTTTCTGAGTAATTCCTGTCTCAAAATAAATGAATCACCTGGTATACGTTGCTCTACCTATGGTGCGCAAAAAAATGGTGCGCGCCATTCTTCAAAAGAGTTATATTTTTGTAAGTTCAGAAAGCTGATGCCGCACAAAACGACTTTGATAATCTTTTTAAAATCTAGTCTTGAATTGAAGCTCTATTACAATATACGTGGCTCTGCTGTCCTCTTCAATTATTTTCTTAACAGCAGCATTTTATTATATTATTATAATTATTTTCTTCGCTGACGGCAGTAGAAGGACGTCCTGCTTCGTTCTGATGAACAGATCTTCTTTAACATTAAAAGCCTCATTATCAGCGGTAACTTGTTGCGGAAGAAAGTGCTCTTTCATTAAAAGCTGAATGTAAACTTCCTTACGCTCATAAGCGCTTAAGGCTTATTTTGAGCTTCGTGTTACCATTCTAAGAAATTAAAAGCTTCGGTTCTAACAAACACAACTACAACAAGTAAACCTCAACTGACAGACAACGTTGCCCTAAATAACAGTACAACTTTTGCTTCTGTGGCCTATTCTCAATAATATCGGCTTGGCCCTCGTATGGTGACGACCTGAGAACCTAATAACATGCAAGCAGTCTATTCGAAAATTGTCTTGCTTATGCTTAACTTACAGGAAGTTAGTTACACGAAAGACAATGGTAAATGTGATACTTTTTGTCCATTTTAGTTTGTTAATTGTACATTGTTATATAACACGTTTTGAACAACAAAGTTTTTAAAAACTTTTTTAGTTTAAAGAAGAGTGTAACTTTTGGTAAAACATCGCAATAGAGAATTATTATGAATAGTAAATCACTGCTGAAGGAGCAGCCATATCAGTCAACGTATTTATTATTAGTAAGAAAGAATTGATTACGAAACTATGTGCCCTTGTTCTATTTAGCTACGGATACTTTAAGTACGGAGAATGACGTGTAGGAAATTAATTATAAGCTTTTTGCCCAACTTAGTAATGGGACAAATGTGACGAATTTGCACGCCACTGTCGGTCAGTACCGGAATACACGGTGTCAAGCGTCGTGGAACAATGGGGCGTCAGATGTCACGAAGCAACCAGCACCAAATACCTGTACGTCTTCTACAATAAATTCATCAGAAACCCGTTCGTTCTCGTCTTTTTACCATTCTTTGGCCGTGCAAAACGATTTATTGCCGCGATCCTCAGAATGAACTCGCCGAGAAATTGGTGACGACAAAGTGATGGTTGTACGGGAAAAAGAGGTTTTGGCCGCGTAAGGAACGTATTCCTTCGAATATAAATATTCATTGAGGAAACTTTAGTCCGCATCCTAGCCTCCGTCGTGTTGTATATGCATAAAAAATACACCAGCGAATCGTCCGTTCAGAATAAGTTAGCTCCGGTATATAATTTCGACAAAAGATGTTATTTTAAAATTGACGACAACGTTCACTGGCGAGAGCTATAGTTGCCAAGTATTACCAGAAGGGAGTATTCACATGTTTTTCGTTTTGCCCATGTGTCGATATGCTGTTCACAAAATGGCGATGATCGGCTGACGGTTTTTATGAATTGCAAATGTTTAAAATTTCCACTTAAAATGTGTATGACGTTTTTGTTTTGATTGATAGAGGCAAACAATCAAGTTTGATATATATATCTGAATTTTCAATAAACTTAATGCATAGTATATACTATTGATAAAACGGATAACCATTTTTTCAATTTTATGCAGCTTCCGTCAAGAAATTTAATTAAAACGGGAAAATGTGAATAATTAAACATCTTTCTCGGAAGAAAAAATGTAGCATTTAACTTTTACTTTAACTCTAACAAGAATATATTCGCTTTGAGAAATTTTTTAATTAAAAGATATGTACTAGGTACATTGAAAAAGTCTCACACTTACACTACGCCTACTAAAGGCACCGCTAACGTGCCCTGCTTTTTCTCGTGTAACTATACATATATCGGTAATTATGCCTGCGGGTTCTTGTTGTGAGGCTGTTGATGAACCCTATAAGCTTATCAGCTGTTGCGTCTGTGTAAAGCTTTACAGAATTGATTGAGTTAGAGTTTCTAGCGTAGAAGCTCGTAAGATACATCTGAATGGCTGTTATTCGCGTGCAAGAATTGCATTTAATACGGAAGTAATTTGAATAGTTTAAAATCAGTTATAACTTCCCTTCAGGAAAAAATACAGTGCGCCCAAAAATATGTCTGCTACTAAGAAACCGCAATATTTGGTATATCCTTCATATTAATTTGAACTCAATTGAAGTTTTTTGGGCTTAGTTTATTTCATCACGGATAAGTGTAAAACAACGAAAAGCAGTAATTAAATCGTTTTGCATAAATTGTATGAATTTCGAAGAAATTACGATCGTTAACCACCTAAACGACAATCGATATTCTGGCTAATTAAGAAATTTGAATCTCTGGGTGAAGTTACAGACCAATATAAAAAAAAAGAGGTTGATGGAGTCAACCTTGTCTGCCTTGACTAACTCAGGCTCTAAATGAATACGATCCTGATAGACAACTCCAGTTTTGTGAAATGTTTCAGATGATGCTGGCAGATGAGGATAGATTTCATTTAAATGAAAAATTAACAAACGCAATTGTGTCTATTATGAAAACCCCCATACTGAAGCGGCAAACAGTTTAAAACGCCAGGAATTTGGTCAAGTGGCTCCTTCTTTTTGGAAGAAAATATAGCAGGCGCGTACTTAACATGGCACAAGCCAGGTATGTGAATTTTTGAATGAAATATCTCCAGAATCCTGGGTAGGAAGTTGACCAATGGAGAAATACAATCATAGCTATTAACATAGACAATACGATAGTATATAATTCCTTACAAGTGGGTACTCATCTTTTGCAAATTTGAAAAATAGCCTTTTTTTGGGGCAACTTTGTCTTTTTTTTAATACTTTGAAACAATGTGGAACGAACCTAAAACAACTTGTAACAACCAAAATTTTCAAAAATGTGAGACTAAATGCACACAAGTTCTTCTTTATGTTTCGGAGCACGTAGCTTTCTCTGAATTGAAAAAAGTGATACGAAGTGGCAAATATGGATGGTGTTACAGTTAGTAACAACGGAAGAATACGGCAAAGGATGATTTATTATTGAGAGTATTAGTAAAGTTTATGACTAAAAGAATATATAATTTAAACGAGTCATAGCAACAAGTTTGAAATAAATATGAATATAAAAATAAACATGAGACAACATGTGTGACCTAGCATGATGATGGTTACGGTTCGTTGGCGGGAAATCGATACCGCTTAAGTGGCAAAGAATGGACAGCATCTTCTCGCCCTCCTGATGGTAATGATGGCCCTGGCTCGCAGCTCTGCTGACAATAGCGACTTGCTTCACTTTATGCACTTATATAACTCATTTAAACTACTTTTTGGCTGTGATTAATGCGTTTACTTCGTGAGGCACCTAGCATGCCTTTGTACGTTGCAACTATAGTGCAATACTACGTAATTTCTACATCCTTCGCCCGTGGCTCCTTTGGCCAGGACGGAATGCTAATTACGTCTTCCTTTAAGAAATAAAGGGGATTTTTTACCTTTTATTCTTTCTTGGCAGTTGGGGTTCCTTACAGCTAACCACCTACCACCCACACGGGCTACACGTCATACCGCCTTAGAAGCTGGAGAAGAATTTTTTTATATCATAACCTTCATCTTAGTTTTTTCTCACTCCTTTTCCTAAATAAGATCCAAATCACGCACTTGCCTAATTTTTACATATACGATAATTGAAAAATGTATTCAACAGGTATGAAATAAAACTGGAATACATAAAATAAATATGGGGAACTAACTAAATGAAACCAATTCTATTATATGAAGGTAATAAATATTAACTAAAACAATGTTTAAAAATTAGTCTCTCCTTACATACTATAATTGTGCTAATGGATTTAACGATAGTTATATGAAATGTATCCTCCACATTATAACACTCTAACATTTCATTCCAGGAAGGTTTCACTGATCCACCGAGCGTATCTTCAATAAGTCGTCATCTTCGCGGTGGACCAAGGCGTGAGGATCCTGAAGGAAAGAAGGATTATTCTATTGATGGAATCCTTGGAGGTAGGGTATTACTAACGTTCTTATTATAGTCACAGGTCCACAGATGTTGTAGCATCTCATTATTTCGCATTTGGGGTGTTAAAGAGATTCATTGGTTATATGGCCTACTTATTTTCTATTTGAAATCGAAAAATTGAACTCAGCTGCTCCATTTTGAAAGAGTGTCCGTGGTCAAATTAGGTCAAATAATCAATTTATTCAAAAGAAAACGTTCTTTCACTTTTGTAATTATACCAATCCAATCTGATAGCTTTTTAAATAACTTAAGTTGACAACATTTTATCTTTAGCTGTTCTTACTAGTGTTCAGTTTCAGTAGTCTAGTGACACGGTTAAGGAATTCAGTTTTTACTTACTTTGCTTAAACAAGGTTACGTTACTTGGAAATATTTTGACAATATTTTACTAATACTCTGTATATATTTTGTATGACGGCATCGTCAGGATATTTAAAACTAAAACTAAAAAAACAGCAAGCCACACAAGACCTGCCACTCTTTCCTAGCAAACTTTGCATACCACCGAAACTTTCTTCTTATCGCATATCGTAATATTTCTTAAGCTAAAGTATAAGATATGCGTTGGATTCGTCTTTCGACTGTGTTTAGAATGCATTTTAAAAAATGAAAAAATATACAGGATGTTCTATAACTATAAGGAAGTAACTTCCGGTAATACCGGAAATGTAACTGAACTGCAGATACGAAAACTTATATTATAAAAAATATAAATTGATTTGTTTTTTGTTTCTAACCACGTTAGCTTCTGTCGTTCGAGAGGTAGTATGGTGGTATAAGTTAAAACAATTTTTAATTTTAAACATTTCGTCTATATTCATCATTCAACGACCGTTCCGGATTAATTAATTAAACTTGAGCGGTGCGGAGGCTGCCGATACTTTTGTATTGTTTACCATACTACGCCAGAGTCCTAGCTATCATTATAAAAATTGTTCATTCACGAAGCCCTTCAGAAAAAATTATTGCTTTTTCTTCCGTAAAACTAGACCTGTCGCTAGCGTTGCTCTTGAGGATCGAGAAATAGTAAGCACTGATTGGTATACAACAATTTGTTTGCCTCAAGTCTTCCATCAAATCAGAAAAAACAGCAGACATCAGCGCATCATTCTTTACCGCGACAGCGCCAACTTTCATACAGCACTTCGAAGAGTCGATTACTCAACATTGAATTAATGACTCATTGTAATAACTTTTATCTGTTCTCTTGTATCAAAAACAAATTGCGCAGTGAGCGGCTTTCTATGCCGGAAGAGGCCGTTAAAGCATTTGAAAGGCATATTTCTGAGATACCCACTTCAGATTGAAATAAATGTTTCGACAATTGATTTCTTCGAATGCAAAAGTGCTTAAAGCTTAAAGGCGAACATTTTGAGAAACAATTTTCTTGGATAAAATATCTGTTTTGTTCCTTTTCCGCCGATTTTTAAGGCTCTCCTTGTATATCTAATACGTATGGGTGAGAGTATCTAATCAATGGTACTCTAATCACTGAAAATATCGAAATTAATGGCTATATCCGACCTCTACAGAAGTGGACAGTTAGCAATGCTCCACGTTTTACGAAAACAGCAGATATCGACTAGTGACAATACAGCAAGGGTAATTAATAATAATGAAACAAGTTACCAACATCCACCATGTGCAGACGCGCATTTCGCCCTATTGTGGGTCATCGGTACACTTCTGTGGAAGTTGGTAACTGTAATTAGTTAAATTAATGTTAGTCCTATCTTCGTACCATATATATACGACAATTTTAATTACAGCTACCACCCTCACAGAGGTGTACTGATGAGCCGTAATACGTGTGTCTACATACAGTGAAATAATTTAGATTTATTACATTTTCTTTTGTTATATGCAGAAGCTTCTTATTGCATCGACTCAATACCGGACCATTACGAAATAAAAGATTTTACAAAGCTTCCCAGAATATTATTCTCTGCATTTTCTAATATACTGGTCAATTACATAAAATATATAACATATAGAATAACAACGTAGTAATTGTAAGATGAAATTTAGAACAATATTTTGGCAACAAAAGGAATAAATCTCAACCAATTTCTGTTATTTAGTCAGAAGGTGTACAAGGAAGAAATTTACTATGGAACCGTAAAGAAACATTCCATTAGGCGCTGTCATTGACCCAAACATTTCTACCGCACATGAACGTATATTAGTGAACCGGTGAATGAAATAAGGTAAGGGTGCGATTGGAAAAAAAGTCAGGGTGGTATAATTTGGGGGGCCGCACAGTCTACCGCACTCGGAGGCAAGGTGAGTGCGAGTAGGCGTTACGCACGCGGTCCGTCACTTCCTTTAAAGAGAGCTTCTCAGAGAAAAAGCCGAGATTCCGACACCATCCACCGGGGTTTACATCCATACATTTTACAATAAAGCTTGACGTTTATGTCTCGGACCACAACATCTATTTTTGAGGAGATTTCTCGTTTAGAGAACACATATATATCCCGACTTTACGGCGGCTGCAAACGTACACGTTACCGAATATGAAAGCGCGCCGGCTTTAATAACAATGAAACTTGATGTGAAGGTGTTCTGTATTTCTCATGCGCTCAGAGATCTAAGAGGTCTTTCATGTTGTCTGCGTATTTTACCGGTGTTTTATTCGTCGTGAAGGATTTACCAGCAATCCAGTAGGAAAAAAAGAGGTTAAATGCTAAAATGAAAACGATTTAAGCATAAAAACATCATACTTTAAATCTTCCATCGTAATATATTTAATTCGTTGGTCATTCATGTCTTATTTCTTCTATTCAGGAATCATCTCGACTATTCGACGTTATCGATCTGTACATCACTGCTACGTTGGCATATTGTAATGCTCTATATATTTTTGAATTTGTGTTTACTTGATATTCTTTTGGCTATATAATCGAGAGTCCCCACAAATACTTTTTCGTTAATTTAAACGAGTAAATAAATAGCTTTTGTGAACAACGAGTTATTAACAAGAAATTAGCCTACAACCTATGGCGTTTATGCGCCTTCTCTACGCGAATGCGTCGCACAAGAAATCCTGCGCAATCAGCGCTGGCCATTCGAATCTATTTTCCATACTTCCACTCAAGCAAAAAGGGGATATGTCTCAATACTTGGATATTTTTCTTTCGGAAGGAAGAGTTTTAACCGCTTCAGTTTAACTGGGGACACAATTACACACTAAAACCCCGGGGACATAGAAAGGGAAGCCACACAGCTATATAAATCACTGCACGTGGCTGAACGTCATTCGCCGTGGCGTTAATAACACTACAATGTATTGCCAATATCTCAACCTGATTGGCGCTAGTTACTTATAATGAAGACCTTCATTTGTTCTATTGTTCCTATTTCTTCTGTGTTCAGATCTATTATTTTTATAACTGCTTATTTGCATGTCTTAGAATGGTTTTGAACGCGTCCAAACATTATTTTTTTTGTAACAATAACCTTTTCACCCGATTCAATCTTTCATCTCGCTACCGGAAACTTTGAATTTTTAAGTTTTCACAGAAAAATTAATGTGTATTAAACAAATATATATGAAATCACAACGTGGGGTTAAATTAATCATATGTTAAATTTCATTTAAAAATCTAGAATGCTACTTTAATTGTACATTGTTGTTTAGGTCTTCTTAGTTCAGGAGAGCTAGGCAATTGTGGCTTTAAGCTTTTATGTTATATCATCGAGTACCGTTACCTTTCCTAGTAACTAGAACGTCCTTCGCTTATTCCGCTTTCTTTCATTTCAGTCTTCGTCGTCCAAATTACATGGCGGCGAGGTGGCAAGGTCTACCTTGTA
>LR737383.1:22285150-22302824 GCA_902655005.2 Marronus borbonicus | reverse complement strand
GATATTTAACCGAGTCCTACCATCCAATTGATGATCGTTTATAACCGTTTCTTTTTGCGGCGCTTTCCACATTGGGCGAACCGAATTCCAACACTTTTAGATTCGTTTACATTTAATCCCCAATCCTTTAACCATCTAACCAAATCGCCAATCTTCTTCCCACTACACTTATTGCAGTTTACGTTCTTAATTAACTTGATATCGTCAACGCTAGAAGTTCCTATCTAGCGCATGTGAAGGATGACATTAGACCTGTCAAACGTTCTGATTTATCCATTTGGTCTTTGGCGTCCTCCACAACGCTTTCCCAATTACTATTTGACAAAAAGGCAATTCTACAATCAACCTTAGATCTCTCATAAAACTCCGTTAAAAGAGTAATTTAAAATATTTCTTATTATTAATTCTAATTCTTTAGCTAAAAGTTATCACAGAAGTTAGTGATAGCTTAAGGTTTACAGTAATGGTATCAAACCCAGTATTGCCTAAAATATACTGTTTATCTGAAATACAAACACTAGGAAAGGATACAAGACTCATTGTTTTCAGTGTACTTGCTTTCCATATTGTACCACTCATCAGTACAGTTTCTTGATTTCTCAGTTAAAAATTCATATGCGTTTATTAAGGTAATTGAAATGTTTACCTTTGACATCAGCTCAATGTTTATAAGCAATTTCAACTTGTTTTTTTGTATTGCTTATATTATCATTTGTTTTGCGCCCTCACGAAGGCTTTACTCAGAGCCGAAAATTCAGTAAGAAAGAACTTAGGCAGCCTATTATCTTTTTGCTTGGCCAGTTTTTGTGGTTGATAGGTGAGCGTCATTACGAAGTTTGTAACTTGGAAGATACTTGTGATACTTGGAAGGCAGATACTTGTTCGAGAGTAGGGACAGAACAGGCATGTTAAAATTAGAGTTTCCTTCTCACATAATTCGGTCTTCAGTTGAAAATAAAGATCGACGTATCCTCAAAACAGCTGTCTCGGATTAATCAATTGAATTAGTATGATGCAGAGTGTGCCGTTATATTTGTGTTGTTTGTTATTTTGAATGTTTATCACTTATACACAAACAATTCAGAATGGTTTTTGAATACTTGAAATTGGCAAATTAATATCGGTTGTGTATGTTTATAAGTTGAAACACGAAGAATACGGATTGAGACTGGAATGATTTGAAATACTGTTGCAACTAACAATTTTGGACTCTAAATAACAGATTGTGGTCTTAAATTAACATATTTCACAATAAAAAAAGCACAAGTACCATGTCATCATCGTTGATTCTTAGTACTGCTTAAACATACTTTCAGAACTGCTCATTTCATTCCATACAAGTTATATATTGAAAGTAAACATGCTCGGTTAGCTGCTCAAGTGTTCGAAAACGTTTCCTCTATACAAACAACAATCAGATTACATCCAAAATTTAATTTTTCTAGTCACATACATAATACGTACAGAGAGCCACATAGGCTTTACACAAATCGGAACATACAAGTACCTACGGTATAAGGCGGCATGTTTACATCCAATTGACTGCTTTCACTTCTATTCAGGGTATTCAGTTATTGACAGGCCAACAAGTCTTTGCGGCATTCGCAGTGTCCTTTACGGGATACCGATTACGCTTCATTTGATCCCGTGTTAGCTAATTTGTTCGTTGCTCCTTTATGTGGACACAACAATTGGTTTATGGACGATAATAGGATGTACAGCGGGGTTTTGTGCGCGCAACAATACAAAGGATGCGGATAAGTGACAAGTCGGATCTTCTTTCTGTTTGTATCCTTAGATTTATGCGAAAAAATATTAATGATTTCCTTTTCGGCAATAACGTAACTATGAAATGGTAATAATAGCTGAAGATAAAAAATATAGGCGTCAATCTTCCACCGAAAAATGTACAAATTTAAGTATTTCATAATGGAAATGTTTTAAAAGCTAAAGAAAAGACACGACAATAAAACAATAATAATAACCTTTACTTTGAAACACTAAAATACAGGAAAAAGTACAAAGCGTGAAACAAACCAAGGCAACTGAAAAAGAAAAGGAACAAGCAAAAACTTAGTGGAAATAAGTAAAACACCCAAGTTCAATATCGTCTGCTTATTCTAGCAGTTTTCTGTTTAGTGGCCTTTAAAGATTTTATTATTATTGAATATTCCAATTCCCTTGAGACAAAAATTATCTCCATACAGTTTTAACTTAATTTTTGAAGTATTCCTTTCTAGAAATTAATGAAGTAGAAGCACATGAATAATACAACTTTCTTCTAAAAGACTAACTATCCACCAATCAAACACTTTGTAGTATCCACCTGCATTCTTGATTGCATGAATCTTTTTGACTTTTGGCAAGCAATCAATTTTACAATAAAAAGATATTGAACGCTATTCGTGTTCTTTAATAAGTTTATTAAATCATTAAATATCTTTTTCTAACTCTGGGATAGTTTAAAAAATTTCAAGCCTCAATATGAAGATGGCATTACTCGTAAAAAATATTCTGTTAATGTAATTGCGCATGCATTGAATGATACTTTTGAAAATATCACCCATATTGGACGCTCAGTTGTTGTTTAACAGTCGTTTGTGTCAGTTGATGCTAGTGTTTCTGTAAAAATTGGGAACAACGAATATCGAGCCGTCATTAAACTTTTGCATTTCAAAAGCAATATGCCTACGCGAATTAAAGCTGAGATGAACTCTGTTTATGACGACTTTGTTGCTTTCGGACGGACATTCGGGACGGCCAAGAACTGCAACTTCTACTGATGATATGAAGTTGCTGAATAACCGTTGAATTAAGGTTAAGAAGGTAACAGAGGCTGTGGGTGTTTCAACAGAACGTATTCATATCATATATTAACTAAAAAAGATTTGGGCATGTAAAAACTAACCACGAGTTGAGTGCCGCACTTGCTCACTCAGATCCAAAAACGCATTCGAAACGACCGAAGAAATAGAAAGTTTTACTCTTCGAAGAAAACATACCGTCTCGAAATTCAGTGGTTGCTATGGCAAAAAGTCAAGGATTGCGGGTAAATGTGATAGACCATCCGCCTTATTCACCCGATTTGGCACCCCACGACCTTTTTTCGTTTACTAGGCTCAAAGTTTCGTTCGAAGAACAGAGATTCTCACCGGATGGGGAGGCCGTCACGTTCGTAAACGCCTATTTCGCAGAACAAGACGCCAAGTACTATTGCGATGGATTAAGGAAATGAGAGCATCGTTGGCAAAAGTGATTAGACTTGCAGGCTTGTTGAGAAACAAAATGGAATTTGACAAAAGAATATGTGTTTCCGTGTTAGGTTGGAAACTTTTCAGACCACCCTTGTACTTGGGCTAAAAGTTTTAAGTAAAATTTATTGTTTATCCTATCCTGCAATTCTTGTGAAGCTACAAACATTGTCTCACCGTGGTTCTTAAGCATATCAGCTATCAATAATTCAATGATCCTTTTTAGAATTCAACTACCACCTAGGAGATCCCTTTCTTTGGTGATATAAATTACTTATAATCATCAAAAATGCTCCTTGTTTCCTGGATAAGTCTCATAACAGACCTATTTCATGGTCCATTACAACCAAAAAATTCTATTACTATAATTTCCTAACTGAAAAAATACCAGTAGTTGTAGTGCGGTTTTCAATCATCATTTTTTCATCAATTTTTGTTTTATGATTAGGTGTAAGAGATTCATTAATGACCAATACAAACCACTGACCATTGGTTCTTAGTCATAATTAATGAGTTGTAACGTTAAGAAGCACATAATCAATAATACAAGCATCACATTGGCTCTACCATGGAGTAGAATAGAACAGGGCTTCTTGTTGGTTGCAGTTCGTATTCTTGCATTCTACCCGTTACAATGTATATAAAATTCCTGCAATGCTACCTAATTACTTTGGACAAGAATAAGAGAAGCTGTAGATATTTTGTAATTTCTTCATGTTAGTGATTTTATAAAACAAGTTGAAAAACTACCCAATAAACCTTATTTAAACTTAAAACAAATATTTGTATGCACCTTCAAAAGAATACTTGTCGTGTTTTAGTAGCAAATATGAGTACAGAAATAATAATAATAGTAATATTCGGCAGTTTGTTTATTTCAAAATATCTATACTTTAAATACAGATCTCGTGTGAGGTGGTCCAATGAGAATTGACTGATTTGAAAAATATGTCAATAGCGCGAACCAGAAATGGAGAAAGTGCACTCAAAAATCTTGTAACATTCATAAAAAAAAAACAGTTTCGTAACTTTTACCACAAATATAGCCTCGACTGGAATTTGTGAACATTGCAAAATTATTTACCATGTGTACGTGAAAGAATAGAATATAACTCTACGTGTGAAGTACACGGAAAAAAATTGTGGCTGACTCTATGTGAATAAAGAAATTTAGAAAAAAAACTCAGTAAAACCAAGCGGATCGTCGCTCCCATATTTAACGGCCATTACAGTAGTGTAGTCGTTTACTGGCGAAGCCATTAAAAACGTATGATATTAGTCGCTTTGCAAAAGCTAGAAGTTTCGGCAATCCAAGCATTAACGCTTGTCACTGACAGGAATCGGTTATGGTTCGTGCCAGCCGTTCTCTTTCCTAATTTGTTACATGTAACGTGTGTACTAGATGCGCTACATCTCGTAGTCGAAACCATTCGCCACTATCCATTGATTTGGATAGTGGTGTAAATGAGCTAAGCAGTAATTGTCAAATTTCCCAAATGAATTCACCGGGATTTCCAAAAACATCCATAACCAGTTTTGTCCCTATGAGGCACATGGTTCAAAGCTGTGTTCTATTATTTTTACTTGAATCCACTACGTTCCTTAACGTTACAACTAGACTGCGGATCGACGACTGCCTATATTGCCAAGGCTTGAGGCAGAGTGGGGCATTCGTTCAGCAGCGGCGCGCGTATGCGTTAGAGAAAGCAGTAAACATTCGAGCGATACTACTTCTGTGCGTTTGCCTGACTACAGACGCTTAATCTAAATGTTATATCAGTGTCAAATATCAGTGGCATAGATACATCGAAGGGAAAGCATTGTTTAATTCCTAATATCGTAATATTTTAAACGAAGGTAAATAATTTCGAAGGTAATACCTCATAAATGTCATGTTAGTGATTTATTTACATTGATTATTAAAACTAAATCTTCTACTTCGAAATGTGTTCGTCCACAGCGCTTGTGACAGGAGGAGTTTCATTATTTTCGTTGCACATTTGATTGTGGACAAATCCTGGTTACAAGTAAAAATTACATCGATTTTTCTACATACGGAGACACCAAAATCACAAAAAATATTCTTTATTTCGTTTTTATAGGATCTAACGTTTCAATTCGATATTGTTGTTATTTAAAGTGTTTTATCTTTTGAGAGCACGAAAATGCTAATAAAATATACTTTGTAGTTTTACATTTACATTTGTTTGTGCTCTACGCATTCTCATTTAAATTGTTTATTACATCAGCAACTTACTCTGAATATTGTTGATTGAATTGTTTGAATAAAATAAAATAAAAACAACCAACTGCTTTTTCTATATTTAATTCTTAAACCTTTTTGCATAATTAATTAGCAGATTGGCATCGATCTGAAAGTTACGCACAACTAACTAAATAAATATGTAGATGGATACAAACAAATCGAATCATCAAATATGTGATATATGTATAAGAACACTTCATTCTAACATTATAATTTCCGCCATAACCAACAGGCAATAGGCTAAATGTGCTCAGATCAAAGCGTCTTTAATGGTCCTGGAAATCATTACACTTCTTAGTTAATTTTAAAAGGATTAAGAGAACGAGTTGTAAAAATAATTGCACGTGATAGCCAAAGCCTTAAAAATAAAACATAAATGTTTTATGCGAAAGTTAGAAGCGTAGCTTTATAACTTTTTTATGGTCAGCGAGGTGAGAGTTTGCAATGATGGAATTTAATGAATGATTGAAATTTTAATGATTTTGTATCCAGGCATTCTTTATTGTACTAAGTAGGTTGAACTTTTAAAGCTCATTATCTGTGGATATTTCGCAAGAAATTATATCTACGTATAAAACAACGAAATAGACAATTTAAAAGGCAATTTCATGGTTTTAACATTTGTCTGATGTTATTTTTTCAGTTATAACCTAGGTACATTTATATTTCATTTGCTTTTAACTGAGGTAATTTGTTTTTGTATATATTTTGTTATAATGATTAAAACAGCGATTGTACAGGATTACTGTTGTGACCTATCTGATACAGCTCATCAGACAATTTTTATTGTAAACATGTAATAAATCTGATGGTTGGATAATATCCATGGGCTTAGCCGTACTTATTTACATCTACTTTGATTCGTAGTCAATGGGGTCAAATGTCTTCCAAGTTTGGAACTTATCAAATTATAATTCGATACTTCTACAATATAGCCACATACTTTGAACAGTAGGAATGTATGACAATTAGTCGAACGAACAAGTTTCGAAACGCCAGTAATTTTATTTACAAGTAGGTACAAGGTGGGACAAATTCGATACTTTTAACAGGGAACTAATATTTCTAAAGGAATTAGACAAAAACTGACCTAAGCTTCTGGGGCTCGATTTTAAAGAGAAATCGATTGGTGAAGTCCCTATTTTTATATCTTCCTTGATATAATAGATACAGAGCGTTTTCTTAAAATGTGCAATTTTTAAAAACCCTTGTAACTTTTTTATTTGCGAAAATGTTTGATTTATATAAAAACTATATTAGGGCGCTTTTTGACGCAGAATCCTATGCTCTAATTTTTTCTTTTTTTAAACTCCTATTTTTTGAGATATTATCAAGACTTGTCTTTTTATACGGAACACTCTATATATTTTTACACTATTGAAAAGCATATAAAATTACATTTAAAATATTTGAACATATTTGAAACACTTGATTTTTATTTAAACAATTTTTAAATTATTTGTTTTTCTTCATTTCACATTATTGTAAGATGGCTATGGATGGTAACTAAGCAATACACTTATTTGAGTTCTAGTCATGATTAATTTTCAATACATTATGAATTTTTACCGAATAAACCCTCTTAATTCCTTATAGCTATAATATCAGTAGTCCTATTAATGGTTTCCTTAGTTTAGTTTGTTTGAATTGTTATCTGCAACATTTAATATTAAAACAATTTTTTTTTGTCATGTTGAAATCTTTCATTTGCTTATTTACCACCCTCCACCTTGTACAATCTTTGGCGTATAGAGAACAGTCACATTTGTTATATTTAAAATATGAACTTTTATCGCATCTCTACACCATATTTGCTTATCTTAATATACAATTAAGTGACATTTGTAGTCATGCTTTATCTCTTATACTTATCTCTAGCACAAACAGGAAACCATCAACTTTTTCATGATCGGTTGTGTTCAATTTTATTTAGGTCTCTTCGTTTGCATTCAGCTACATACGATTTCGTTCGGTTATATTGTCGCGAATAAATGCGTTGCTTTTACTTTTGCTTTTAGAAAAGAGTGTGAAGTGAAGTTGAGCGTTTCTTTATCTTGGAGTTTGGGTCGGTACCTAAGCAGCGTACCTAACAATTAGGTGGATGTTTATATATATCTTAAGCGAGTATCTACCCCGAGCTGCCCCTATCATGGTACTGCGTAACAATATTCGATTCTGTTTGGATCGTTTGCATATATTCGATTATATTCGGCTGCATGCTATGTTCGTCTAGATTAAGTTCTACTTGGCTTCATTCGGCTACGGTTGGCTATATTCAGTTCTGTTCGATTCCAATCTGCTACATTCGACTATATTCTGTTCTGTTCGTTCTGAAATAACTTGCAAAAGATACTTTTGATCCTGTGCTTTACACTTGTCATAAAATACGGTAAGTCAGGACTCATTGTTATATTAGATATTAGTGAGTTTATCATTTTCTGTTAAATATTGAACCCTCAATATGTTATATAAAGTCATTTTGACATATATTAACAGTGTACCATGAAAAATGTTCAGCAAAAGCAGTGGTAGTCTGTTCAGGATTTAATACTAATAATTATTATTGTAAAACCTTCCTGATTTTATAGTTTATATACCTCGAAGGATCCGCCATCATACGCAACAGCAAATTATAATTATTAAAATAATGAAATATCACGTCGAATATTAATGGTGCAATACCCTTCACCTGGTTGACAAATTGTAATTTCCGATGGCGGACAATTTACTACTTTTCTTTGCGGCCATAAAAATTTCAATTGCCCAGAACAACGTTTTCGTAATTACGTTTGATTTGAAAGCTTTCAAACATTCCGCGCAGATAGATCATAGATTGCGGCAATGGCGTAAAAATCCCGCCATCACTCTCTGACCGTAGCACGTACCATCGTTGTTGAAGAAACACATTAAAGTTGCTGGTTATATAAGGTTCTTTTTATTGTTATGACAATAAATGACGTGAAAAAAGCAATTTTCTGGGTACGTTTTTTACATTACATACTCGATCTGGTCATTGAAACCGTACCCGGTTATCTCGAAGTGCGATGAAATCAGGTGGATGAGCTTACGACCTTTGTTCCTTTGCTGTGTAAAGCATAACCGTTTTGAAGACATTGTGTATAAGAGCTGTATTATTGTTTTTATCTTTTTTTTTGATAACAAAATCTGCTCTTGCTCGAACTACTGGGTAGTGTCTAAAATTGACCTTTAATTTCGAAAATCTGTTAGAAAGCATTTTATAAACTTTCGTATGAAAGCAAATCGTATATTTAGCTGTGAAAGATTCATTCCTTTTGCTATAATATGCGGTAAATGGGATCGTAGGAAAATATTTTGAAATGGAATTGTTCTGTT
Source organism: Marronus borbonicus (assembly GCA_902655005.2). NCBI lineage: Eukaryota > Metazoa > Arthropoda > Insecta > Coleoptera > Scarabaeidae > Marronus > Marronus borbonicus. Next base: position 22,293,953 of record LR737383.1, on the reverse strand, counting down.
TATGTCATAATTCACTTTACAATTGGAATTGTCGTAATCGCAGAAAATTGTTCGTTCAAGATTAACTGGTGTACTTTGATCTTTAATAATCGAATAAAGCAATGTACCTTATTTTCTCCACGTGATGTATGAGACCATTCATATTTACGTCATCTGAAGTAATAATAATAATAACAATGATAATAATAGTAATAATAGTTTTGTGCAAACTTTTACAGAAAGGTTCAAAGTATTACAAACATATTAGTATTTTCCTATGTTCGTGTAGTGTTGCGACTGGATGTCTTGACGGTTCCGATGGATTTATCGGTGGCACGTCTCTTATTCCGGGGTTCAAAGAACCATATAACTATTAGTTATAGTGTGAATTTGAAGAAAATGGACACTGGAAATGAAACACTTTCGTACTTAACGCTTCATACGTTTATTAGCAAACTAACAACTAAAGAATCTTGATGAGAGTCTAACTGTTCCATTTCTGGGGTAGACAGCTTCTTGAAATGAGTGCATGAGTGCAAATGAAGTGCAGCAACATGCAATTTACAATTATGCTATGGGTAAAACCTTAATTTAGCAGAATTAGTAGAATTGGCTGGAAATTTCACTGAATATTAAAAATTCTTACTCTAAATCATCTACAACCAGATTAAAATGTGTGCAGCAATATAAATTATTAAATCTGGGTATTATTAGAGTTTACGAATATCAGAAAGGTTTCATGTAACAAATAGAATAAATAAATGGGCAATAAAATAAATTAAAGTAACAAATCCTAAGCCTTAATTTTGCTTAATAGCTATGTTCCATGCTTATAGGTGTCTGAGTCCAAATATGCAGTATGAATGTGTGTATGTGTGCAAGATAAATGCATATGTAAATGTATGTATAGATGTGTAAGAGTCAGGGTAGTGCACCACATTCGCAGCGGCTTATATACGAAAAGCCATAAAACATTTATAAATTATTTTTGCCTAAGGCTATGTAGGTTCATTGTAAGTTTCAAAATTGATATATATGGGGTGACTCAAAAGGTACACACTAAAGTTGTGAAAGTTTAAATGTCTTCCATATATTGATAGAATGGGCTACATAAAGGCAAGGTAGTGTTGTGTTTCCTATACCTAACTTGAGCCATTTCTGAGAAATTGAACTATACTTGGAAAGGTAGGCCAACATTTAAGAGGCGTGCCTATCTTACTAATTAAATTGAGTTAGACTTGACGATAAATAAAAATGATCTCTAGAAATTATACAGTGAGTGGACGAAAATATACTTTTGATTTCTATCATTTGACCATCATTGAAGTCAAATATCTTTCTTATGTTAAATGGAACATGGTGAATTCATTATCCAATTTAGATTCCAATTTATATAAAATTTATAAAATTGTATTAACACTCCCCATACTTATATCTTACATTTTTTCAGTGATTTAGCATTTCAAATTTCGAATATTCATTTTTTACCATTTATTTTACAGGAGTGGGATTTGACGAAGCTGATATTATTATTGCTCCCAAATAGATGATATTTACCAGTCTAACCCTTGAATTGCTTTTTCTTGCGTACTAACTGGAATTACAATTGAAGGGTTGAATTTTCACTGCCTCTGAGATAATAACTTCACATTTCACAAATGTTGGTTAGTAGTAGTGTCACTTATCGACGCGAAGGCAGCTTATTGATTACCAAGACTTGCACATGATATATTGAACTACATTATCTTCTGAAAATAGAATGTACAGGGTGAGCTATTTCCATGCGCTCAGCAAAGTGCGCCTCTGTAAATGGAAATCTTCCAGTTGAGCCACCATCACTTCACAGCTATCTAAAGAGTGCTTATTTTTATGCCATGGCAGTCGAATCGTTGTACCCATCGCCACCTTGTGGACAAGTAAATCAGGAGACGGCAGACAGAGCATGACATTCATTGTCGCCATTGGTGTAGCTGTTAATATGCTTATCATATTTAGGCAAGAGGCACTTGCAAGATCTGCTTCGGCTTTTTGGTTATGATCGCGCTTCCTACGCCGCGCCACAAAGCAACAGCGCCGTATGTTAGCATTGGTGTGGTTATTGTAGTGTAAATCATTGCAGTGGGAAAGCGGTCCCAAATCGTTCCTGGCATTCTGCAGCACTGTTTAAACTCAGCACTAGCTGTTGCCTACATTTTCAGGAATAGTTACATTTCGCAAAAATTGTATTAAATATAGAAAACATCACAGCAACTTGTATTACTAAAATATGCAATAATACACGGGGTATTCCATTTAAATTTTCACAACCTTGGTGAGCAACTTTTTTTTGAGTTACCCAGTGCGCATAAAAACAATTTTAAAACTTGCCTCCAATGAATGTACATACATACTTACATATTACTAAAAATATTCTGTGCCTTTTCATATGTAAGCCAACGCGAATGTGGTACCCCGCCTATAGATGCGCATATGTATGTTTTGACTTCTACTGATTTATAATGAAGAATCTTAATCATAATGCTCTTTCGCAATAGAAGTAAAGGTTATCCAAATGGTATTTCACGTACAGAAAGGACTGCAAAGATGGCATAAATAACTTCAAATAGCGTTTCCAAGTCTCCCGGGATACGTATTGAGTACACCCAGGCGCAGCCCAGCTGATGTTAGATTTCAGCAATGTACCCTTTTACTTTTTTGCTTCCCTGCAATCCGAGCTTGGCAGAATACTCCAAAGCTTTTTGTTCAGGTTCTATACCATGGAAGGTATTCACCATTTTCATCAAATGCCTAAGAGGTGGTTTAATAGGCTTTTCAATTATCTTCTTTATTTTTATTTAGTTCTGAACTTGACTGTGCTACGTCGATCAGTTCAGTTTTACCTATGATGGCTTCTTAGTGTGCTCCATTAGCTTATTTATTTGATTTTGCTTTGTATTTAACTCCAGGCTACGAATAGGGGTGATCTAACTGCATGACTTCTGGATTTTATTAGGACTTTTGATGTGGTCAATACCAATCTTCTGACACTGCTATGAAAGTCTGTTACCAGCCATTTCGATGGCCTTTTTCAGAAAGTTCAGGGTGCGGCTTGTTTCTTTGATTTTCAGCATGTGCTGCTTCGTCTAAAGTTTGACTACATAATTAGCAGTCAACATTTTCTCAAAAATTTCTAAATTGTAGATTTCAGATTCTAAATTTTACAAGTTTCCCTATCATAGGTTGTATTAAAACGAAGTTGAAAGCGTGTGACTGCAACTCGGATGCAATTGTACGACCACTTTTTTCCTCGCACCTCTTTAAATTAGATCAGGTGGAAACAATATCAATTCCAATACGATACATGTTAAAGCTGTTAATGGCGCGATGTAACGTGCTGATATTAAAATTTAATGTCAAATAAAAGTGGCAATAAAATGCAATGCAAGTACGTAGGACGTGCACAATAAACGGAGGTATACACGTGAAAAAGAAAAGAAAGCGAAAAACTTATAGTCTTCGCGGTCCACGTCTCAGAAATATTTCATTCCATTAACAATCTCCGCTCAATATAAAGCATCAAAATAGTTGACCATAACCCCGAGCGCAAACCAATAATGTGGGATTGTTAAAAACGGCGGTCTCTTTGTGCCATACGATACCCTATCGGTTCCAATAGGCAGAGTGCGACCGAGGTCTCCGAGAATACATCGGACGTCGTTGTATGTAATTCCGACAAGGACGGTAGATGAAAGTGGCGCTTACGCTTGCCGGTGACAGACAAAGACAGAAACGAAACTTCCAACTAGAAGAAGGTGTAAAAATGATAAAGTATATCGGAAAAAGGAGGGATGTTACACACTTCCCCCGGTTAGACAGAGTACGACCGTACGTCGTCGGTGGAAAACGTTAATACATATGTCGTGGGTGAGAGTAAGATGGACACCACACGTGTTTCTTAATAATCTGTCTCATTAACATATTAAGTTCGCCTTTGTGAACTCTGCCGCCCTGTGCATTGATATTAACGATTAGGTTTCGACGTTAATGGATACTATTCGATTTTGGTTTCATTTTGCGCTTTTCTTTGCAAGGACAAAAACTGAGCGAAGACATTCTGAAAATTATATGTTATGTAACATTTGATATAAGAAATTGGAAATTATGTAATATGATGATTTTATATGTGACTAGATAGAAATATACCATAACCATCGAAATTAGTCATCTGTTCAAGTATTTCGTACTATTTTATATTTTTGAGGAGACGCTTCCCAGCCGTTATCGAGGCAGGACCTGTATCGCATCGCTCCGTAATTAGCCTCCTTTCAAAATTCCGAACTAAATTCAAGCTTATTGTTATTAGTACTGATTATTACGATTATAATAAATCTAATTACCTCATTTAATCGATTTCCGGTTAATTTGTTCAAATCAATTTCGAAATTAATTTCTAACTAGGAAGTGGTTCGAATCAACTGTCTTTTCCGGGTACACACAAGGCTCCAGAGCAGTCTGATCCTGTCATTAACCGGCTATTCGAGTTCGATCCCGTTATTATCCTGCCAATTAAGTTAGAGCTCGATTTCGAGCTTCGATTTTCAGATATACCGACAAAACTTCAAAATTCAAAGTTGGTTTCTTGAGAAAAAGCAATAAAGAAAACAAATAGGAAACATTTTGAGGTGTCCTGATATTTTTTCGTCTGTTACTGATATTGTTTTATTTGTTTCTATGTGTTACGATCGCATTTATTGATATCGAACCCAGATAGATGCACTAATCACATTACCACCAATAACCCCAAAGCCCCAAAGCATAGTTCCTCAAGTAATTTGAACTTACAAAAAGAGCGAAAATTTTAAATTAAGGCTAGAAAAGAAAATTTATCATGTTCTCTGTTTTAGGTGCTTATTAGATTAAGAAACTCATAGGGATCATTAATTCCCGTAAAGTGCTGATAAATTTAAATTGTTGTTTATTTTGTATTGTTATATTTGTTTACGTTATTAATTCAATCTTTTTTATTATTATTTACCATTTAATAAATATTTTTTACACCGCAAAGAGTGTTGTTATATTTGAATGAAGCCAGAAACCCCGAGAAAATAAAATACTAGCAAAAATACGCCCACTCCAACTTTTATATTTCCAACATAAGTAACAGATTCAATAGATTTTTGGCGATCAAAGTGTCGGCATTGCAAGTTACAATATTGCAGCTAGAAGTTAGGCAGACAGACATTTGGCACCCTTCTTTTTTAGAATGGCTCTTTGGTATGCTAGTATGACTTACTGATCTGATCCTACCTGATACGGTGATCAAGATCAAGATCAAGATCAATGCATTAAAAGACCTTACAAACACCGCTGGTCCGCTTACCATGCACACAAATGTTGCCTAGTGCAGATCACCTAAATCCGGAACACGATATCGATGTTCATATGTTGAAGCTCTCCATACCCCCCTTATTGAAATCTTCAATAATCAAACCCATTCCTAAAACGCTATCAGAGGTTTTCCTACGTTGTCTTGAGAAACAATCCCACCAATTCGTCAGGATATTCTTGCTATACACCAGTTTGATCTTAGAATGGTACATAGCTGCACTATATCGTGAACGACATCCTCCAGGCTACGAAAAGAGGTGACGTAATTGGTTCGCATTGGTTCTTCTGAATTTCAGTAGGACTTTTAATATGATTCATTACAACACTCTGTAAGCAATTTTGAAATTCATCCATTTTCCGGGGTCATGAGTTCTGCGCGCAGGCTAATAATCTTCGGAATGTAAATATTATAAATGTCATTTGCACGCAAACGATACGCAGCTGCATCTACTCTATAAACCTACAGAAATTCCTGAAGCTTATGCGCGTATAAATAGGGACCTGTCAATATATTCTGATAACTATCATTTGTCATTAAATCCAACGAAAGCGTAACTTATTACATTGAGGCAAAGAGTGCTCGAAGAAGTGTCCTGGGCTGATTAATTTATGTGTGAGAAATCTCGTGATGCATACGAAAAAATACGTCACGCGGCTAAGTATCTGCTTTTCAGTGCAGATACTTTACCAAATTTTCAATTTCGCAGACGTTGTCAAATTCCATTACACTACAAAGCAGAATGTTCAGAGAATCCAGAGCCACAGCAGTTACTTGACGTTTACTATCGGTCTGCCCGAGCGACGGGGTGTGACGCAGACAGTATTAGAAATTTATTCATATGAATTATCGAGCGAAAATGTCGCATTTATTCAAAACCCAATTTAGACATCAGGCCCCTAGCGATTGTTTCAATGGCTGATTGGAGGTATCTGCGTATCTGTTTTAAACTTGGTAGAATGCAAACATACAAAAACATAAAAGAAACTTGGGGGCAACGCTTTAGGTCAAACACAAATTGAAACAAGTTGATTGGATTGCCTGATCGCTAGAAATGACCAAGGCAGGTGAAATTAATACTTTTTTGCTAATCTAGTCGCTGCAAAAAAGTAATGGGTTGCCAAACTTCTATCGATAAAATTTATTGTCAAAGTTAAAGGCTAAGTTGCTTAAGGTTGAATAAAACGAATCTACTTCATTGTGTGTTATTTAATGTGTTTTAATGAAGCTTTGTGAATTATATTTAAACCTTTGCTCTAATTAACCCTCTATTTAGCGACCTCCCTACAACGAACGAATAGTCACTTTCCCACAGTTGCCCGTTGTTGAAGGGTTTCACTGTATTTGTTTTATTTTTAGAGGGCGTGGATTTTAAGGAAATTAAAATTAATCTGTACTTATTTTTATCTTTTGTTTAAAGCTGAGCACTAGAAACATAATATTAATGAATAAATTAGCATATTCCACTTACGCATTAACATAATTGGTAACATTCGTCCCATAGCATCCGTTATAAAAGCAAATAGGTCTATCTAATGATTGAGCATAGCATTTTACTTGAGAAATCACTAACGTACGTCTCCAGTAGGTATCTGAACGACGTGACTGGCCCATTTGAATATGCACACGGGCGTGATTAGCGCTCATATACAACATGATTGATTGATAGCGTCTGGTTCTAGTAATTAGCGTAGCCATTCAAAATAAATTGAGCAAATATCTTGAATGGTGTGTTAACCTCTAGTCGTAATTGGCTGTTGTATTGAACTGATTAAAGTTTTGCGTAATTCATGGCCTATCGTGACTAACGGCACTACTACTTGAATTATTGCATTGAATATTACAATATGAATAAAGGTTATTGGGCATATTTTGCTGAAAAGTGTTGATTTACGAATTTTGATTTAATAGCTTTTTAGTGCTTTTAAAGAAGGTGAATACAGCACCTTATGCTATACTACTTGGAGAGAAGAATCATCACCTAGGCCTATCTATACCTCAAATTGCTTGACCAATAACAGGGTTCTTATCTATTCCAATTTAAGAAATAAAGACTGAATATTTTAGTCCGACTATTTATTTATTGATCCAACAGAGTAACCCAAAGAGGGCAAAAAAATATAAAAACAAGATATAACAATAATACAAACTAACACAGAAAGCTATGAGTATAAGCATAAATGTTTATGTTGCAAAATAAGCTAGTAAAATTTTTCGCAGCATGTGTCAACATTGCTTTGTATAAAATGATCCTTGTAAGTTTACTTTTGTCAGTAAGCCTGCATGAAATAATCCCATTCATCAACTCCACGCTCAATGTTCTTCTTCGTTATGAAGCCATGCCTCTCCAGCAGTTGATTGTAGTCAACACCACGATCAGGGTAGACGTTGTCACACTTTTAGCTTAAATACTTAAAAAATTACGTTGGATCGGAGCGAGCCGACTTGCATCCCGTACAATGGATACCATGATGTACTGATAATCCACTTCATTAATGCTCATAATGTAAAAAATGAAATAACCTTTGTCAATATTGAGATTTAGATTGTTATCTATTAACCACAATGTTATTTAAGCTTTTCTCAAGAAGATCTATATCCAATACTCCAACTATTCAACTGTCGTAACCGATAATGTTTCATTTGGGAAGAGCAGAGAGTACTCAGAAGAGGTAAGGATAGATCTGCGATGCTTTGAGACTAAGTGAAGTAAGGATATGACATTCATCAATATCAGAAAGATGCCAGGCATTTTGAAAGAAAATATCTAAACTGACAATTAAACGATATATTTAAATAAAATATCTGATAAGGAATGCTAATTGAAAAATAGTAACAAAACACTATGTTTGGTGACCATGCTTGCCTTTTGAGCTTTCCCTATTATGAATTAGCTGGTAGAGTCCTGTGGATTCCTTTCCAAACAAGGGTGATTAGTTGGCTTTCCTCGGTGAATCGTTGGCTTCACCGAGTAGTTAGTTGACTTTTGCAGGTGTCTTGGAAAAAATTCGCGTAATCAGCATAAAATAATAAAGAAAAAAAAAAATAAAAGAAAGAGGACAAATTAGAGAATGTATGTTGCAACAAAAACTCTATATTTATGAATTCGTAAATTCGTGCTTACAGTGTTCGCCAAAAGTAACGATACAAAAATATCGTTACAGTGTATATCTTTAGATCGTCTGCGTAGGCCAAAACAGAATAATCGAGTGACGTAATCAAATCATTAATAAATAAATTAAAAAGTGGTGGCTCTAAATTGAATCCCTGTGAAACACCAGATGCCGAGATATGTTTGCTTTGTAATCATTGTAGTAGACGTAGTTTGTTCTATTGGAAAGGCAAGATCTAATAAGGGCAAGAAGGTGTGTACCTACATCCAAAAAGACTTAATTTTGGTAATAATGCTCCATGATTGTTGCAGTCAATAGCGCGGAAATTTTTTACGGAAGCAATATA
>LR737383.1:22181618-22284750 GCA_902655005.2 Marronus borbonicus | reverse complement strand
TATAATTTCCCTTATGGAACAGCTATTAAGAAATGTTGACTTCATGCGCAATTTCAACAAAAAATTTCCTATTTTAGAATGTATCTGCGAAATGTCCCATTCTACTGAACTTTCCGAAGTGAGCACATTGAAAAAAAGAACGATCACGTGAAATAAAACTAAATTATTGGTACGATACGTATTACTAGATTTTCATCATTTTATCTTAAATGTATATGTAACTACAAAGTGTTTCAGGGAGTTTTGCACTTTCATTTTATTTATAGCTTTAAAACCTGTTGAGATATAATTGCCTGACTTTTTGCAATGAGTAAAGCAAGCACTGGAAATTACATCGCTGACATCGGTTTCGTGTTCGTTATGCTCTTCACAACGCCAATGGAGCACCTAGTATTAATCTAATCAAGTCAAGTGGATATAGAAATTTCATGAAAGTGGTTAGGCTGTAAATATTGGTCCTTGAGGACTCCTGTGAAGTTTGCGCACTACTCAAAACATTAATTGTGTTCGTGGTGTAGTGGAACAAAATCCACACCGATCAGTGCGAAAACAAGCTTCGATTTTGCAGTTACATAGGTCTACTGTTTTTCGCATTAAAAAAGACTTAAAAACACTTTAAAACACAGTTACTTCAGGAATTAAAGGAAACTGTGTGCCCTACACCATTGATGTTGTATGGACAGATTTGACGACTTTAACAGATTCTTCTTCTCTGATGACGTACATTTTCATCTGCATGGTTACGTCAACAAGCAAAATTGTCGTTATTGATCGCAGAAATTTCTCGGGAGAAACATCAAACTCCATTATATAGCCCTAAAGTTACTGCTTAGGCAACAATAACAACAGACAAGCAGTTACTGTAAATTCTGAAATTCTGCTCTTCAACAATTTGATAATTTTAATGCCCAATAGTTATTTAGTTAGTTATACAGATTGGCTAAATTAATATCAAGAAAAGGCGACATTAACTGGCCCCCGAGAAGCCCGGACTTGGCTCCAAACGATCTTTCTTTGTGACACTATGGTATATTAAAAGTCGAGTTTTTATCGTAAACTCGACTTTTAAGATGTCATGACATGTCTCAGCAAATTTGATTCAGCTTAAAAATCGTATCTAGGAGGAGATTGAAACCATTACTCCTGATTTATGCACAAGCGTAACGACAAAAAAAAAATTTCCCACTATCGACTACGTAAATCAATCATTACTGCCCTGATGACACTTACGCCCCTCGTAAGTGTCATCCACATGTTATTTACCTTGCCTGTCGCGGATGTAATTTTACGTGTCTAGCGTCAATATTTAAAATGCTGTTTATGTTGTTAAATCTAGAGCTGGTAGTACTAAAAATATTATAAGCTACTCGCTTTGTAAGTGGTCTTCGGCGTATTGAATAACATCCCCGACCGCAAAACTACACTTACGTCCTTTGTGACATCAATAATTATTTCAAAAGCTGCTAAATGTTTTGGGCTAAAGGAAGATCAAAGTGTCGGGAGTATCTAATTGCATGTATGTACTTGTTGCAAACGCTGTTGCGTACATCTAGAAAGAGTAGCCTGAAAAGTTTCAAGTCTCTACGTGAAGATGGCGTTGAAAGATACCTTTGAAAATTTTAGGTAATATCTTTAGGCAAATAAAAACCGAGATGAATATTGTTTACGGAGACTCATTTGCAAGATTTTGGGCGGCTAAATTCTAAACATGGTCGTCCCAGTTTGATGGTAGACGATAAACATTCGGGACAGCCAAGGACTGCAGCCACTGCCGTTAAAATTCATCAAATGCCGTTAGATGAAGGTTGGAGAGATAACAAAGGCTGTGAACATCTCGAGAAAACGTGTTTGGCATATACTGATGCTTGCAAAAACTAACCGCGCGTTGTGTGATAACTTGTATTAGATCTTAAAAATGTTACAACGTAATTGATTGTAATGTCTAACTTTTCTGCTTTCAAACTAATTGCGAGAGCTCAGAATCTGAACGATTAAGTGATTGTTTTATTTTGTGGCTACCTAACCGTTTATCCATCCTTCGTAGATTTAACGAAGTACACCCGCACTTCCTTTCAAAACTTTATGGAGTCTAAGAGAAATAAGTCGAAGTTTTAGCACCGATTAATAACTGTAGATGAAACTTGGACATAGTAGTACACTCCTACAGCCAAGGCATAGTCGAAGGCTGAAATTATGATGATGATGGTCATGGAGTTCTGTCAATCGATTATCTTAAAAAGGAATTACTTGACAAGTCGATGGCAGAAATTGAGAAAAACATGCCGCATTTGTAGAAAAAGAGTTTTGTTTAGTAAGACTTCAATGGTTGACATGCCAAAAATTCAGGAATTGGGGTTCGAACTGATAGATCACTCGCCCTATTCATCAGACCTAGCCCAGGCGTTTCAGACTCAATGTTTCGCTCAGATAGCAGAGAGTTTCATCGAATGAAAGGACCATAACATTTGTACACTCCTACTTGCATAAAAAGATGTTAACTACTATTTAGCATTGCTGGGAAAATTGTACTGATTTACGCCGAGAAATAAAATTGAACTCGACTTCTGTATCAGGCTGAACACTTTTCAGACTACCTCCATAGATCAGTAGGAACTGTCGTGAAGAGAGTGAAAAATGTAAATTACAACAATGTCTAGGATAATCTCTGCAAACCTTTAAAATAACAAGATTCGTGGTAGCAGAAAGCAAACAGCAGAACGCATATAGTAAGAAAGTTCACCATAGGGAACGGTGATCAGATAACTTCGAACTCGATGTATATCTGATCTCCCCGTGTCGTAGCTCACTACCCAAAAATTACCAATGATCAGCGTATCGCAATCAAGTCCACTTTACCGTACCGGTTGTCACTAATTATTATTATTATTCGTAGTGAAATCGTCGCAATCAAAATACTACGCTCGTACGCATTGTTCAAAAGGATATTTTAAGAAATATGAACCGTGCACCAGTAAAAAAGCGTAGTATTTCTTCAAGAACAATGAGCGGCTAATATCATTTCGCGGGAATTCTCTGCGGCGCACTGCTTTAGAAGTTACGACTAAACTAGGAGTATTGTTTGAAGTGACATGTATATGCGCGTTGTGCAGATGTTCACATTTAAAATAATTATTTCCCAATAAATAAGACTTACTCGGGTTATTTTTCCCCGTCGATTTATTTCGTGTTTCGTATCGTAAATATGGGATTAGTTGTCGGTTTACCTGCCGCGTCCGTAATACCTTTTCGGTAGACTGAAATGTTTTCGATAGCTTAAAACAATGTATGCGGTGGAGGAATTTCTCCAATATGTTTTCCAGGAAATGTTTTAGACGATAAGATATTTGTGTGCATTGTATATCCATTGTACGCTCTAAAATTCTTATACTGTTTCAGAGCAATTAATTTATTGATAGTGCTCTAATAAAATGGAATTTACAAAAAAGTCCCTACTAAAAATTAATATGGAGGTTTAGTATGTCTATAATTGGAAAATTCCCAAATATTATGTGTGATGAGAACATTTTTAAATTGTTGATTATTCTAAATTAGTTAACTAAATTAATGAATTTACGGTTTGTAGGAAATGGGAGTGTCAAGACACTTCAAAGTCAAATGAAAAAGTTAAATCGATCAACGAAAATAACCTGATGCAGCGATATTTCAACACAAAAATACTATATTTCACCGCACCTGACCAGAACATCGAAATACAAACAGAACTCTTGCGATACACACCTTGAAATTAGAACCACAACCAAATACGAATTACTACAATTCGACTCAAAGTTAGAAATTAAATGTAGCATCTCCTCTATTATACCTTTATTTAATCGCGATGGCCGTTGTTTTTGACTTCAGCAAATTTTGATAATCTTCCCTTTCCAAAAATACATTCATAATGAAACACAAATGGAAACTCTTAATTTAGAAGAAGCATAAAGCAACACGATGCAGAAACGCAATTAAAGCACATATTCTATGCTATTCTATGACATTTTACACCACAAATAGCTACCAACTTAAGTTTTACTGATAAATAACATGACTATTTTACGGACCATAATTAATTTATGAAATTACATTGAGATATGCCTCAAAAGTATAATGAAGATTGATGCGGGATAATTTTGCATTAAATTTGATGTTTTAGGAAGTGACGAAAGTGAAAGAAAAGTTATAATACCGTTCCACCACTATCACTGTTGGCTGGACTTTTATAATAATTATAATTTTCACACTCCCTAGATTATAGAAAAAAACCTTAGCTTCCAAAACGAGCTTACAGCTATTAGAGGAAAGTTAACTTCGGACGAGGGTACATACTGTAGTCGCTATGCGTGGCGTTAATTACAGCTAACCTTGATGCTGCGAATTATATAATTGCAATATATAAATGAATTTATATAGAAATATTCTAATAAATAACGTATACGTATTTTTCCTGAAATACTGAAATTTACAAGCAGGAAAATTCGTACCAATATGAAAATATGTTGCTATTATAAACGTACATAATTTTCATCAGTTTAATCAAATTTAATCTATAGTTGGACCTAATTATTCCTACAAAGTAATAACGTCGATAGAATAGCTTAAAATAAGAAAAAGGTCTCTACAAACATAAGTCCAAAGGTTAACAGTTCAGAGTTAGACGTTTGTGGTCGGTCGCCCATGAAATCTTTTGACGACTGTGAAATTCATAACGACTGCCAAAAGGGTGTAAATATTTACCTTATTTCGCTATTTTATTAGAGAGCTTTATTATCTAGTTTCTCGTTTGTTTCGTCTTAGAACGATTCTGTACACATTTCTAGAGTACAGAGACATGATTATGTGTTATAGCAAGGCTCGTTGAAATTCCAACGAATCTCGGAGACTTTATCCAGAAAGGTATCCTACACGGCAAATTGCAAAAATAACATTTATTGATATTTATGGGGATTAGAAGAAGATAACTGCTTTAAAAACGAGAAAGTTGATAGTGAAGAAGCTATTTTGGACATAGTTGATACTAATCCAAAAATTAGCGTTAGAAAAGTAAGCTCAACTATAAAAACCGTAAATCCTGAGCCTGCCAAGCAAATCCTGAGAAAATAGCTTCTCTACCATTTTCATTACATGAAAATTCAACATCTATTAGAAGGGGATCCTATATCTGCTGTATAATACTGCGACTGCTGCTACACCAAATTTAAAATGAAAATTTATTGTCGTCAATTATGCTTACGGATAAAGCAGGTTTGAGTCGCGACGGTATCCTAAATATGCACAACATTCACTTTTGGCGTGACGAAAATTTCCATAAATAATAAAAGATTTCCAGTATGAGTTTTCTTCGAGCGTGTGGATAGTCATGATGACTTTTTAATGGAACTATATCGAATGCTAGACAGTTTGACTGGAGAAGTCTATCGATATTTCTTCGGAACGATTTTTAGTAGATATTAAAGTATCTACCACAACATCATTGAAAGTATGTATTATGCATGTTCGAACGCCAACCATTTTTTTTCGATTAGCAAATTATTTAAATACATGTCTTGGAAATAGGCGGATCAGTCGTGGTGGACCTATTGCGTGGCCAGCAAATCCCTCGATTTTATTTTTTGGGGGCTCATGAAAAATGACCGTAGAAATAAATAGTGAGGAGCAAGCATAGGATTCTGGAAGCCACTGACTGGCTTCGAAATAATTGTCACTCAATGGCCAGAAGATTGGAAATCTGTGTAGAAGAAAATGGCGGCCAATTTAAAAATCTTATTCAAAAATTTATTATTACTATTGTTCATAATTTACAAAGTATTGAAGTTTGGACCCATGTTTATAGAAACTTTTTATTTTGAGTTCTTCTAACGCACAGTACTATGAGTTGCACTTTCTTTATTCTCAGCCTATAGAACAAGATCGCCCAACTAAAGATGTTAAATAACAGATAATGCGTTAACATATACGAATATTAAATTCGCCCTTCTTTTATGTAAAATTACGAGCAAATATTTTGTTATTGTTGAAAATCTATTGAAAGTGTAGGAAACAAGAAACGTAGGGCATGAGCAAACTAGGAAATTGTTGGGTAAGTATTACTGTATGTCGTAGAAGATGGTCAAAAGATCACTGCGCAAAAGGTCTGCAACAGTACTAAATGTACTTGAAACTACAATTTCAAGAATATTAAACGATAACAAACTTTAACCTTATAAACCAAAACTTGTACATTGCTTTAAAACCAGGAGTTTTGATCGACGGTTTAAGATTAGCTGTATGTTAAGGAAAGCTGGAACATTTCACGATGAGAAAAATTATTTTCACCGACGAAGCAACGTTCACTTCTAATCGTAGTTGTAAATGCACAAAATTCCCAATTTCAGGATCACAATATTCGTTGAAAACAAATGTCTGATGCGGAATACTTTTCCGACAAACTTTAAATAATCAATATTACTTATATTTTTTTGAATAATATTTGATTTTATTAGCAAGCTACTTAAACACGAGAGGCTAAAGATATGGTACTAACAGGATGGCGCCCGTGTTATAGTACAAGGGATGTTAGACAGTACTTAAATATTTTTCCCAATGGAAAATTAATTTGATTATTTTTTATGGAGCTACTTGAAAGAGAAAGTATATTTGCAAAAACGATTTCAAAATATTGACCACTTGGAGAGAATAACTAGGAAAACAATACACTGTCATGGTTAGAAATGTATTGAAAGAATTTTATGCAGAAACAGTTATCTGTATGGAAAAGGGGGGTGCATATGTGAAAATTATAATAATTGGTTTGTTAAAGATATAAACATTAATTTTTAACAGTAAAGACAGTGGATTTAAATTCAAACCTACATTTTAATTCCAAGTACCTTATTGTTTTTATATTTTGTTCTGAAATGACAATTAACAGTATCTCTCTCTCTTAGGTCAATTTTGATTTGATTGTAATATTCGATCACACTGTACGTTATAAATAAAGTTTGGGTAGCTTAATAATGTATTTTGAGAAAGTAGAACTTTTTACAACGATAAAAATGTTTCCCAAATGTAGAGAACTTAAGCAGACACACAAATATAATACATCTAATAGTAGTATTTATAATAAAAGAAAAGCAGTAAAGAAGTTCAGTGGACTATTGTAGAATACTCCAATAGCAGGTTTACATAGAAGAATCTTTAATACATAAAAGTATACATCAGGTAAATACTGATTATTTTGGAGAGAGTTGTAAACTCAAAGAGCTTCTAATCCGTACAAAAATTTAATGAATGTATTCTCTCTCTAGTATTCTCAATGGAAACTATTTTCCAGAAAAAGACATGAAAACGACCTTATTTCTCACTCTTGTAGTTATCGGAAAAAATAAATATTTTTTTTGAGATGATGCTGGGTTATAAAAATAAATATACGTTTCCAGGTGAGTCATCGACACAACCCAAATTATAAAAATGTTGAAGTGCTTACCATATTCTTCTTGCAAAGTACACCTTGGGCATTATGAATAAAGATGCATAAATAAACGAATTGAATAACGTTTAAATGTGATTGTATCAAAGAATTTAGCAGTATCTTGCAAAGGTGCATACTTAACTAATCAAAGTCCAGAGATATAGATTTGTTCACTAAACAATGATAATATAAATATGCCGGCTTCCAATTGGTAGTCATCCAACGTAAAGACAAAAATCAATACATCTAAATTTCTGGACGTGATTGTTTGAATGGTTTGCACGGTATCGAGCGTTGGCGCGTATTGAAAAAAGCTGGCTGTCGGAATTGAAAATCGAATAAATAATGACATAAATCCACTTTATAGAAAAGTCTGAGATGAAAGTTTTGTCGATGGGGCATACATTTTGTTAAACATATTTTGCAAGAGTTAGTAGTTTTGGAGTAATAACTTAAATTAATATTTCAGGTTGGGAATTTCGTTTATTATAAATTTAGAAAAGTTGTTGAATTTAGTTCTGGCAGATAACTAAACCAACGGTGATGAGTTACCCATATGTAAAGCCAAATGACAAAATTAAAGAAAAAAAGTAGCATTTTATTGCAACAGTTTTTTGTACAGGGAACAATATTATTTGTCGTTATTGTTATTGGTAACTTTTATACTAACACACTTGCTTTTTGCTGGATCCTATCTTTTAAAAAGAGCATTTAAGAAGTACACGCAATAAATTCGTTGTCCTTTAATATTTACCCAGAACTTTAACGTAGCAGTTCTCAAATTTTCCGGGTCATGAGACCCTTTGAAAGGTTCTCATGTACATATACATACATTTACGAGAGTTATCCAAAAGTAAGATCTATATTTTTTTCGAAATAGGTACAAAAAGATGTTTACTTACAAAAATTTTTATATCATTTTAAATTTTGAATATTTATCCGTTTTTCTATATAATCGCCATTTATTTCGCCAAATTGTGGCAGTTTCTGTGTGCCTTTATCGTACTAACTTGCCGCCATATCGTTGAGGAAGCGTTGAAACTCGTGGTCGTTGCTGAAATGCATTCTGATCAAACGTCCATTCAACCTGGGAAGTAAGTGGCAGTACCTTGGTATGAATTCCAGATTAGAGGATGGGTGGGTGATGGTATCTTATTCAAACAACATTTGGGGCGAGCTCTGTCGTGAAGGATGCTCGGTATCTTATTCCCCTTTTCCGGTTCTGAATCATCCGCCTATGTTTTTCAGTGCCTCGCAATATCTGTCAGCGTTTACTGTAGTCCCAAAAGCCATGAACTCGACCAACAGTACCCCCCTTTCAATCTCAAAACACCGTTGCCATGACTTTGCCGGCAGACTGTATTTGTTTGAATTCTCGCGGCTTGGCCGAAGAAGAACACCGCCCCTCTCGTGATTGTTTAGTCTCAGGTGAGAAGTGGAACGCCCAGGACACCCATGACAATCGAATCCTGTTCGTTTGTATAACATTACATTCTATGAACATTCACGTGGTGCCACTAGATGGCCTAAGGAAATATATTTGTTACTGGTTTTAGGCATTAATGGCAAGCTGAGAGGCAAATAGTGATGTAAAGTAAGGAAGCACTCGGAACAACTAACATTGCTTTTGCCGTGAGCGATTCCATCAATACCATGAGCTATATTATCTTGGTTATTGTTTGTAGGTATTTTTTCGAAAGATCTACGTTTGATAGGACTCA
The DNA here is from genome assembly GCA_902655005.2 of Marronus borbonicus. Lineage (NCBI taxonomy): Eukaryota > Metazoa > Arthropoda > Insecta > Coleoptera > Scarabaeidae > Marronus > Marronus borbonicus. The sequence goes on along the minus strand of LR737383.1, from coordinate 22,275,582 downwards.
AATTCTAATCAACTAAAGATGTTAGGGACACTGTTACCGCTGTACCACTCTCAGTTACACCTAAAGAACCGCTTTTTTAAATTCTCCCAAAATATGTAAAATATGTTTGTCATGACGTAATGCAATAGATTTTGTGTGTAATTGGAGCGTCTCGCATGATTATTAGAATTAAATATAATAAATTTGTTAAATTTACTCGTACTTTGCTACAGTTCTCTGTTAATCTGCACTTATATGGAAATATTTTGACAATTCACCTCGACCTCTCTATCAATTCAATTTCATTACATAATACTATAACGATTAATCATTGTTAATTAAGAAATACGCGAAAGTCATACGGATATCTACCGAAAAAATATAAATTTAGAAGGCTAATCAATTAAAACTACACGAGGATTCACCTTGGAGAGCATTGTGAATTTAAAATCAATCTTTTGCTCATCATTCATCATGTTCGTAAAAAAGTTATACAAATTAACCTCTCAGTTTGGTCTTAAATGCTTATTTAGACTTAAATAAATACAAAAAGCGTTAATTTATTACTTATAAGGACGAAATGACAGATGAAATATATAGTTCATCAATGTGTTAAATGATAAATGCTCAGTTATAAAAGACGATACCTCAGGGGTCTGATCTTCACTGGCCCCCCTCGACTAACTTATGAATCATGCTTACAAAACTCTAATTTGAATAATTAATATCGCTTTTAAACAGTTTTAAATACGTTCTTCTTTTATAAATGTTACGTTCCTCGCTCTACCAAAACGCTCTCATACAAATCGCTTAGAGCTAATTACTCATTTGTTTTGTATGATATGTATGCGTTGTCTAATGCTACATTACTTCTTCTTTTATATAAGAACATAGTTAAGACTCCCATAACAACTGAAAATTAACCACTTCAGAGTTTATAGTCGAGCAAACAAGTTCATTCTAGTATATATTTGATCAAGACAGAAATGAACTTGACTGCCTTACTTTTATTTTGAATTATGGATTGGTAACACATTAGAAATTTAATTTCATAAATCTACTAATATTGTTAGCAAAAGATTGTTTAGGTAACGGCAGATGTCTAGTCAATTTAAAGCTTTATTTATTTACTTATTTACTTATTTATATATTTATTCATTTATTTACTCATATGTTAATTAATTAATTAACCGAATTATCTTAACCAACTTCTTCATAAATGGAGAGTGGTATACACATACACTTGTGTACTGACAGTATAAAGTTTTTAATTTTGCTCACTCTAGCTATTACAATGCATTCCGTTGAATTCTTTTTTGTATATCGGTGTACTATTTAATATTGTTTTGTATTTCTGAACCAACTCCTTTTAGTTTTTGATCCTTTTATGGATATATCTATTACTAATTTCCGCTTTTATTGCTGAGAACCATGTATTCTGTTATGTGTTGTTTATATTCAATGGATTGTTGTAATACCACTATTCGAAAATGTTTAACTTCGCTTTTATGTTATTTCTGTCTCTTTTATTTTGCTCTATATACGAGCGTAGTTTGAAAAGTTTGAAGCCTCAAAATGAAGATGGCATTGGCCGTAAAAAACATGTTGGTAACAAAAGTGCACATGCATTTTTTATGGGAGGTAGCCGGCGCAAAAGCTGACTGGAGATAAATCCACAAAGAACAAAAATAACAACAAAACCTGCGGTAGCCAGGAGCAACAAACGTAGCTTGATAAAGACAAAAGGTTGTTCTGAGAAGAAAAAGAAAAACTGTGCCAGCGTAAAGGAAAAGAAAATCAAGAGACCCATAAGTATAAACAGTTAACAGGAAAAAGGTGAATCAATCTGTTTTGGGTCGATTGTGGAACCTTGATGTAATAATTGGATGCACTACCCCACACAGTAAGACCATAACTCATTGAAGATTGCACAAGTGCTTTGTAAATCAAGAGCAGAGTAGTTTTAGGTAAGTAACCTGTAGGTAACCTGTTTTCCAAATGTCTTAATTTGTTGGTAACCGGCAAAATATGATCTCGTCATAAGAAACGGTTATCAACAGTAAGTCCCAAATGCCTGTGCGTTTAAACAATGTTAAGTACACTGCTACAGCTATATTTTATATTCTCAACAGACGGTGACAGATGTAAGTAATCGTGTGAGTGATATATGATCCTAGGTATGACACTGTTTTTCAGGTGCGATAATCATGATCTTAGTCTTTTTATAGTTTATGTTGGAAAATACTTTTGAAAATTTTAGCCATGTTGGAAACTCAGTTATTCAACAGTCATTTCTCTCAGTCGATGTTGCTGATTCTGTAAAAACGGAAAAAATCGAATATCGAGCCGTCGTTATTGTTTGCATTTGAAAAACAATACGCTTACGCAAGTAAAAGTCGCTTTACGAGGACTGCTCACTCAGGATCAAAACCGCATTCGAATGAACATTTTCAAAGCCCTGTTGAACCAGCTTAAGGGAAATAAATCGGAGCTTTTAATGTCGATTAATAACTGTAGATACATACGAGCCAAGGGCCAAGTCGAAACAGTGGACTGCGAAAGCCAATACAGTTCCGAAAAAGGCAAAGATTGTCCCATCGGCTTTTATTGACTGAGGGCTTTACTTGTTGCACTGAAGGGAGAAATTGAGAAAAAATAGCCATGGCAAAAATTAACGAATTGGGAGAGAATAATCATGTTTATTTGTAGTAATTTACTTCAAAAGAATTTAGAAAACTATTTACAGCTATAAACCGCTGTGTGTAGTAGGCTTTTTTTTAAATTCTTGGTTAAATTTCTCTTCCCTTGCTCTATAAATGTTCTAGGTCCTTTTCAATGAATTCTTCCTTCAATCCTGCTTTGGCTATTGTTTGGCCCTACTTTTCTTTTCCTTGCTTCTAAAGGGTCTTCAGAGTTTTTTTACAAGAGTAAATGACTTCAATATCTCATTTATTTTAAAATAATAAAATAATTTGCGTTCTTCTTGAAATGTCTTTTGTCAAAAATATTTTATTTTTGTTTCTTTGTTTACTCGCTATTACAGGAATGTCAATCCAGTGAGTTCGATATTTTAATAGTTAGCCCATCGATGATCGTATCCTATGTTATAAATAACTAATGATTCCATGTAAAAAGTTTTGCGCATGACTTTTGTCTTCCTATTCGGATTAATAACATGACATATGTGTTCGGGAAATTGTTGAGCAAAATACGAATATCATTTTCGACGGTTTTTGGAACGTTATTGTTTGCATTGTTCATTGAAATTTTTCCTTTACCTTTGATAGTGAACGACGATTTTAAAACATACGGTAGATAGTTTAGAGGACACTATTGTAAGTTTCTGTGGAAAACACGTGCATATTTGACAAATGTGTAAAAGTAACAGCGAATTATTAATCTTAGAGTTAAATCTAGCAGTCTGTAACGCATTCTCTTCCTCAACATATTCAGAATATGGTAAATTTGTCCTATAATTCATCGACATTTTCAATAAAGATCAATGAACACCCATTTTTTTATACCACGTTAATTGTTAACCATTTGGGATCATAATTATAACATATACGTGCATAAAAAAGCGGCTTTATTTTCCTAAATACAATCAATTATCCGAATTTAATTGCTCCTACGCAATGCTTCCGAGTGAATTCAGTTTCACAACTTTGTTCGTTCTTTATATTTGTTGCTATTTGCATCATGGAAGATATTAGCTTATTACTTATTATTTAATTATCGCATCGTTACAAATCGAACGTTTCTTAACTAGATATTTTTAAAGGCTATCGAATTTCCTGAGAGTTAACGGGATATATATATAAAGATTCTTCCGTGCATCACACAAATATCCCTGCCGTTTCAATCTATCAACGGAATTGTCAAAAACCAAACAAATGTGCTTGAGGATCCTACACGTTGACCTCCGTCTTCGAAAAGTATTAATAATGAGAAAAATTCTCAAGTCAGAAAAACATGCTTACTGACAAGAATGGGTGTTTCCGTCCCTCTCTTCTTCTTAATGAGCCGACATTTATCTTTGTCGTGCACGTATTAATCACAGAAACCGACCTGGCCTCCTGCTGGTCAATTAGGCAGATATTGGGCCCACACAAGAAGTCATTGTTCCCTATTGGGACGCTGCATACGGGCCAGTTTCGTAGTGGTTCGGGCTCGTGCCAGTGCATTCTTAATGCGATAAAACGTCTTGCATTATTACAGATACTTTTTGATTGAATATTAGGCAAGAAATAGGTGCCTTCAATTCTTATACATAGTGATACGTAAGAAGCGGTGTAGAAAGTAAGCAACCAATACCAAGGTTGGAAAGTGTTAAGGTACTTGTAGCTATCGAAGGCTCAAAGGTAACATGAAATACAATTTCTAAACAAAACAGATTCGTTACAGTAAAGAAGAGATGCTCACAATTGGAAATAATACACATTTACTGCAAAATGCATTGAATAATGAATAAAAAGTTTGTAGGCGTGTAGCATCCCCACCGATTTCAAAATACTTGGTTAATCGGTTTTGAAAGATCCAAGTATCTTATGAAGTTTCCACTAAAATTGTTGCAAGGGGCCGGCTAAGTTGTTTAGGAATGGTGGGTCACTAAAGCTGGTAGGTATAGGGAAGGTTCATTAAAGTGTTTTCTTGTTGGAACGATAATAAGACATGGTGAGTAAATATAACTCGAAATGGAAAAAATCAACAATAAAGCTAACAGGAAAGAACATTAGAGTATCAACCGTATCTAAATACTTTGGTAACATGTCGTGGTGGCGCGTCGTCTACTGATTCTTTGAAGATAGATTCCAAAGGCTTGTGGTCAATCTCTTGCCCAAAATGTATTGATAACATTTTTTGGAATCAAGTTTTACTGCTAAAGCTTCTTTCTTTATTTAGGGATGTATAGCATAAGCAGTGGATGACCTTTTTGCAACAGTATCATTCTTACTGCTGTAAAACTTGCATCAACGGAAACTGCGACATCATTGATATTGTATTATTGTAGCACTGAAGGCATCGTTAAAATATCTCTCTAACTATGTTAATGGTTTTGTGATCCCCGATAGATTGGGAATGAATTTGTTTAAATAGATAACTATACCAAGAAGACGTTGTGGCTATTTTTTACCTGAGTTTAAGGGATTTTTCATTAAATTCAGATAAATTTTTACTTATCTAGTTTTAACCCAGCATCATTTAGGATTTCTATTACTTTTGCATTGCTTTCTTTTAATTTTGGCTCAGTTTTTCCATTAGTTAAGAATTCGTCAATAGAACATTCAGTGTTTGGAACATCTTGAAGCAAACTACTCATCACCTCTGGAATACTTCCGGTGCTGTTGCTAATTCGCAAGGTAATTGTTTACACCAGTACACACACCACGGTGTTGCAAAGATAAGGTATTTTTCTGCCTTCATTCTCACTCATACTTGTCAGAAACCTCTGTTAAGTCTACGAGTCCAAAATATTTGAACCCAGCTATTCAGGTAGTTACCATACTTCTTCTTTTAAGTGTGATTTATTCTTGTACTATAATCATTGTACTTACCAATGGATTCTATCACCTTCAGCTTGACCATTTTCTCCAGTTCAGTTTTTACTTCATACCTAACTGCATGAGGTATCTCTCGTGCGGACTTTATACTGAATGCTGTATCTCTTGTGAGGCCAACATCGTAAATAAAATTTTTAAGGCGGCCTAGTCCCTTAAACATGTCATCGCCTGCATTTGCCGTTTCTATCCTAGCTATTAATCCTCTAACTCTGATTTTAACCCTAATATAGGCACAACGTTTACATCTACTACTTTTAAGGGTTAATGGGGAAATTTGACTTCTTAGTTGATTTCTCCAATAACATCAATTTTATTATGTCCGTATGTTAATATAATCGTTTAATGCCGAATTTGTTCACCTTCACAGTTATATCTGCTGCTACATGTTTGGAAATTACGTTACATTAGACCCTACTATCTAATTTAAATTGGACTTTTCGTTTCTCTATCAATAATCTCTGGTACCAGCTGTCACTGCTGCTATTTTTGTTAATTTTATTTATGTACAAACTTTCTCACCCGCCCAAACCCCATCCGCAACAGCCTGAATAACTTTTGTTTCTACTTTCTTTTTCGATTTGCACTGATTTGTAAAATGGGCTAATTTGTCGTACTTCTTACATGACTTCCCAAATGCAAGACATGATTTTGGTTTATATTTGTTAACATCGCCTAGAATGAAAAAACTCACTAGTTTTATGAGAATCTTTTTGAGTGTAGGAACGATACTTATTTGGTATAAGGGTGTAAACCGTGTCTTGAATTCGACCTTTTAAAGCTGCTTTGTTGCTTGCTAACAGGATTTACATATATTTATAGCTCTCGTCAGTACTAATTTTTTTTCGGCCAGCAGTTTCTCACATACTTGATTAGATCGAGTACCTACTTTACCAACTCGTAAGCTATCACTTATTTGCTTGTGCTGTTGTTCTTGTCATGAATTCAATAAAAGTTTCATATTCTTCTTGTTATAACTTATTGAACGCATACCTCTCATAGGTTAAAATGATTTTTGGGGTGAAATAGGCATTAAATCTTTGTATAATTATTTCCATTTCCTTTTGTTCGGTTTCAATAAGGTTAAACATGTTAAACATAGTAAATACATCAGGACCTACAGTTGTCATAAATATTGTTGACCGTATTTCGGCTCTCATTTTGTCTAATTGACTTATTGTTGCAAACCATCTAAATTGTTGCAATCATTCTCGTCATTTTTCATCATATCCCTGTTATTTATTATAACAAGATTCTTTGGAGTTCGTATATTTTACACGTGATTTGTAGCTTGTGCATCCATTTTCTTCAATCTGAAATACTTTATTTATTTATTTACTTATTAAACTATAGATTCATACAGGATACCCTAATTATCATGAACCTATGTACCTAATAGCAATATGAATTGTCTACTTCAGAACTAACACTGTATTACAGTATTGCGCAGCCTATCTAGATGTAAATACCAGAGGACCTAACGAAATAAAGTTTTGCTAATTATGATAATATATGATAGATCTTCTGGCTTTCAGAAAGTGTTCTCTTGATGAATCAAATAACGGAATGTTTTTGTAGTAAACATTATAAAGTTGTGATATTTTATTAATCGGAGACAGAATATTCAAGTCCGTGTACATTGAAGGACCTGGTCTTGTACTATAAGAAGGGACATGCAGACAAAAGAGTAACTTACTATTATCAAAGTAAGTATTAAAAACCTTGTATAAAACATACAATCCGGCAATTTCTCGCTGATGTTTTGTGATTTCAGAAATTATGCTAATTGGTCGGAAATCTGATAGCTCGGTAGCTTTCCATTCATCGATTTCATTTGTAGTTTGCGTTCGTTACTTTGAATTCGGTACTTTCGTTAGTTCGATACTGCTATCGAAAGAGTTACTATACCGGTAATAGTTACAATCGGCGCTCAACGATACATATTGTACATATAGGCAATAGTTACAATTACTTCTCGGCATGTAGATTCGGTATTCGGTACTGGTAACTACGAGCAAAAAGTACCGAATACTTTTGTTAGCCGATACAGTTATTTCAGATTTCGACGAGTAACAAGTAATAACCAACGAATATTAATTTTATTTTTACACTCGTAGATTTACTGTGAATCGAGTGAATAATAAATATAAAGAAATAAAATTTTCATTCACAGCTTAAACTTAAAGTTATTGGAGTTTATCGATAGTTGAAGTAAGAGTTATATGTATCCCTATCACATGCTAAATTTGGGACAGGATTGGTGGAAAAAAAAAATTCATCGAATCAGGGTCTTTCAATTGGTGGGGTATTGTTTCGGGTGAATACCGACGTTTGTTGATAACTCCACATTTACTATTCTTAAAGCAGTATTTCTCCTTATATTCGATCTAGCAAAGACAATTTGAATCGCTACAGGCTTAAATAAGATAAATCAATATCATTCATAGTACTACCGTGTAAAAGAGTGAACCTGTAAAGAGGACAATTCAATCCAATGTTTATTCGCTGGATTTCGCAATAAAATGTACCTAGCTCTAGGATTGAACCTCGGAACAATAAAACTCGAAGAGGCAAGCAGGCTAGAACTACTAAGTAAATTGTTCAGTAACTTATAAAGCACTACCAATTCTCTAATACGGCGTCTGTTTTCAAAAGTAAGTTAGTTGTATTTCGAGAGACTAACATTGCAATCGCAACTAGGATTAAAGAATTTAAAGTTTATATATTTTATAAATTTCTCCCGCACTTTTTCAGTCCTGGAAATATAAAATTCATACATACTGGCGGTTTATAAAAAATCGAGATTTTGATTGTTATGGAAGGAAGAATTTGAAGTACATCACTAACTACATCGGCAATGTGAAACTGGGTTCGAAAATCAGACTGGAATCTTTAATTTGTGTTGTGTGTCTCCCTATTAATATTTATCTAAGCACATCGATGCATTTTTTTGTCTAGTAAGACAAATAAACTTGTACTTGCACTGAACCATCAAAATTATTTATTTTGCAAAATAAGTTTAAATCATCAGTACATAGTAAAACGTTTGAGAATTTGCTTATGAAGGTTAACAAAGCTGGTGCCAAATGGGAATCCTGGGGAACACCTAAAATGATTTCAACAAATTTTGATTTGAGACTGTTTGTAACAACCGCTTATTTGCAATGCAATAGCAATTGCCTTGCATAGTAGAGCTTTTGCGAAATAGGTTGAAAAGCAGATTGGAAGTATATATTACATTATCACAAATAACAAGCTACAGTTTCGTTGTAATCCAAGTATTTTTAGCATATTTTCGCTTTTACATATGTATAAGTCGTAATATCAAAGGCAAGGACAAACTAATGTTCTCATTGATGCTAGTATCTACATAATTACTCGTTATTGGACAAAATGTTCTTGTATTATCTACTGCTGGCATTTTTATGATTCCAACGTTAACACAGTTGTGCATCAATAGCCGTCAAGCAGATTGAAAACTAATATTTGAAAAACTAACAAAACATTTTAGCCACATCAACAAGAATTAAGTATTTGTTCTTTTAACAAAACACACTGCTATAATTTTGTCAAACTAACGATACATTTTAGCTACATTAACAAAAAAAAACTATTATATTAGAACCATTGTGTTGCCATAGTAATGGGTGCTTCAGAAGAAACTTGGGAGTTTAGAAACTCATCAATTTATTAACATCAATACAAAGTAGAAACCTTAAAATTATGTGTGAAATACAATATCTGACAAATATTCGCCGCGCATAAGATAATTCTTTTTTCAACATTTTCAATTACTTTGTTGAACATATTCAAGTTAGCTTGACTAATAACCGCACGAATCTAGTTTTTTAAATCATCAGCTCTTTGCGAATTATTTGCGTAGACTTGGTCCTTAAGAAAACCCCGGAGGAAAAGCTCTAGTGATATTGAATCCCACGATCTTAAGTGCCAACCAACATCATCATTTCAGAAAACTAAACCATAAAAAGTTAGTTAACATCAACAGTTAATGTTTCTCCATTCTCATTTTCAAATAAGCGAGGTCCGAGCACCCATTTGAACGAAAATCCACATCAAACGGTTACTTGAAGAGCATACAGTGGTGTCTCCTCAATTTTTCAAGGATATTCGCGTCTTCAAAAGCGAAAATTTTGTTTATTAACGTAACCGAAATGCGAAAATAGACTTCGTCGCTGGTTATTAACAAACTTCGTTATCAATCAATGTGCTCTAATATCAAATTGACAAAGACACGGTGGTTTTGATGGTTCATAGACTTCTGTTCTTGGATCAATTGGATCTTGTATGCTTGTAGACGAAAATCTTCTGTTATAATTCAGCGCAAGGACGATTTTGAAGACGAATGAGGTCTTTGGACATTCAGTCACACCTTCATTAGCCCTAGCGATATTTTTATTTATTTTCGTTTTCGTAATGGCCTCTTGATCTTTTGTCCTCTCTCAAGGACAAAACCAGACGGTTCAAATTTTGCAATTGAATTGCTGATTGCTGTATCGCTAGGCATATGATTTCGAACAAAAACAAAACGAAAGCAACGGTAAGTTTGGACAGCTTTTATGCGTTCTTCGAGAATAAAACGCTGCATCGTGAAATTTACAGCTTTTTAGATGACGTATGTCAAATATAAACCTACAAATAATGTAAAATGAAAATCTCCAAGTTCACGCTGGGACATCCTTTTATATGTTATTTGTTCGTTAAATTAAGAAAAGTTCTGTTGTGTAGTTTAAAAAATAATAATAAAATAAATTTATGTAGCTGAAATTATTAAATTGACCAATTTTATTGTTCATACAATCCAACTCAATGTTAACTAAAAATTTGTTGTAGATTTAAAAATCTGACCTTCTACTAGTGTAGTAGAAATAAAATGCAGCCAACAGATGCGAACTTAATTCCACAAGAAGCAATTAATATTTGAGACATCGAAAATTGATTCGCTCACTTTAGTAGAATCAATTACCACCCACCTCCGAATCCACTAAATTCCAGTTCCAGCGTCCTCTTCTTCTTGATATATAAAGGAAACGTCGAAATTAAAATACATGCATCCAGATACATACGTCTTTACGTGGGTACGTTACACAAAAAAAGCATCTTTCGGCCAATGCAGCTACAGTGTCAACTTATTACAAGTGTTGGGACACGACGTACAAACGGGCGACGTGTTCATAAATCTTTGCGACTCAGAGGGTGGGCCGTGTTAAAGAAGGCCGCCAAAGAGGCCGGTACGTTTCGGGACAGTGGTCTCACAATGAGACCTCATTGTAAGGCTTACTTCTCTTTGGCCGAAAGACCTCACCGACCCAGGCATGTATCAAATATACACTATTGCTCATGAGTTTAGCAATTCTAATAAAAAGTTATATAAATTTAATTAATATTTATGTGCTACGATGCACAACCGATTCAGAAAAGAGTAAAGTAAAATTAAGTACGAAATAATGAATCATTACAATCACCATTATGTGTTATGCGTACATACAAATGATCATGAGACGTTATGCAAAATACGCTAGGCAACATTTTTATATAATGACTCGCAGAGTTTAGTAGCAATTATAATCTGCAGTTGCAATAGAAAAGACTTTCCTTTGTGCTAAACAAAAGGTCTCAAACATAAAATTAATATTTTCTTAACAAATTGTTTAAAAAATTGATGTTTGCGCAAACAAATGTGTATAAAGTAGCAACTGTTTTAAATCAATTAGAATTGCTATAACACATTTATCAGTTACAATAGGTCAAGCGGTTTCCTACTTATTTCAGTCGTATCATCGTAAAACTATGCACTATAGGTAAAAATCTAAACTTAATTTTAACATGTTTTCTACTTTTCTTCGGAGTTTCCTGCTTTACCTTAAAAAGTATAAATGAAGTAACGAATCTATAATTCCTGCTATAATCACATCTATCCTCTTTCGAGTATAGTCATTTGGATTTCTGAAGGAGTTCCAATTATTGAGGAGAAGTACTGAGAACTAATTAATGCGTCATCGACAACTGTAGTTAATTAATAATTTAACAAAATGATTTTTCTCAAGGAATTTTTGGAAAGGATGCTATTGTCGTAAAACGATTATTTATTCTCTCAATTATTTTTCAAAATAATTTACGTTAATAATTTTGATTATTCGCAGCACAAGTTGTTTAACAGACCTTTTTTCTTTTACGAAATGTATCTTACTTAATGTGTAAGACGAGGATGAAAACCCAATCTGGGGGAGATTGGAGAGAAGCTACCAACTGCTCCACCACGCAATTAAAAGTAACTAGCAAGATTAACCCGTCTTCTTCGAATACCTTCCAACCCAAATAAACAATAACGCAATAATACTTATTGAAAATTCCAGCTACACGGAAGCTCGGTTAATGTTTAACACTGTAAAAATTGAAAAAATCGAATACCAATGAAAGCAATACGCTTACGCAAATTCAAGTCGAAATAGACGCTATTTATGGGGACTACCTCATTTGCCACAGTGAAATTTTAAGCAGCAGAATTTAAATCTGGTCGTGCCAGCTTGGCTGACGATGAACGTTAAAGACGGCCAGAAACTGCAACCACTCTGATAACATGGAAAATGTTCACCTAGTAGTGCTAGACGACAGGATGAAAAACCCATTCGAATGAACATTTCCAAAGACGTGTTGAAGCAAATTAAACGAAATAAATCGGAGTTTTGGTGTCTATTAATAACTGTAGATAAATCTTCCCTAGTAGCACAGTTGGTTGGCTGACGGCTGGCGTTCAGTTGGTAAAACATCGTAGGGTTGCCGCAATATCCGTGACAGTTAGCCGCGGTCGGTATACAAAATCAGTGATACTTTTCTATTTGGATATCGGCTCTAGGTCGGCAAAATCAGTTACGTTGGTCGACAACCGGAAAATGATAATCAAATTATGCTTGGCAATAAACACTTCAGTGATATAAGCAAGTCAATGCTGAACCAATTTAGTTGGTGCAGCGTCGGTTGAAGATCAGTTGCCAAGCGCTGTAAACATGTGATGTCACCGTCGGCAAACGACAGTGAGTCAATTTTCAGGGTATATTTATCAAAGGTCGGCGATAAAAGTGGTAAAGATGGTTCGCTTAAAGATCAGGTAGGTATGCGAGAACGTTGCGAAACAATGTTCGACCAAAGATGTAAACACCTTCGTAATACCGACATCGCTACTAACGCCGACCCAGGCGATTCGTGATCGGGAGCCAACATTGCGCCAACCGTCTGTTCTACTAGGGATCGAATCCCTGAAGCTAACGCACAGTCGTAATAGAGAACTGAGGACGGTGAATCGTCTCCGAAAAAGCCGAAAACTGTTTCATCGGCCGGGAAGGTGATGTCGTCTGCTTTTGGGGATAGTCGTGTAGTTATGTAGTTGTGTTACTCGATTTCCTTGAAAAACTAAAAACGGCCGTTTTAAAGAAAAATAAAGTTGTGGCGCCAGACAACGCACCGTTTGACACTTCAGTAATCGCCATGACAAAAATTCACGAATTGGGGTTCAAATGGATAGACCACCAACTCTAGTCACCAGATCTGGCCTCTAGCGACTTTTTTCTGTTTCGTAGACTCAAAGTTTCGCTAGGAATACAAAGATCTTCATCGAGTGAGGAGGGCATCACATTCATAAACGCCTATGTTATAGAACAAGTTGTCAACTGCTATTTGGATGGATTAAGAAAATTGTAGTAACTCTGGGAAAAGTATGTATTCTTACAAGGGAATTACGTTGGGAAATAAAACTGAATTTGATTTAAAAAAAACTAGTAATAGCTAATTTAGGGTAGGTTGTTTACCATAAATAGTTATGTCACCTTAAACATAGTCCTGTGTTTATTTACGGTTAGGTGTATGAAAGGGATAAGTTTGCAATTTTTGGTAAGGTTATCTCATTCCACTATTCCACTGTAAACTCCTCATGCCTTTCTCGGTCTTCCAAATCTTCTTTTTCCTGGCACCTTAATTTTGAACAGTATTCGTTGTCTTACCTTCAATTCCTTCAAGAAATCTCATTTCCATAGCATTTGATCTTATTTTACGCTTCTTGATTAGTGCCCATAATATCTGACAAATTGACAGTTACTCTTTCTCTATTCTCATTTTCAAAAAACTAAGGTCCGGGCACACCTTCAAACGAAAATCCATGTCAAATGGTTACACGAAGAGCATACAGTGGTTTCTCTACAATCTTTTGCTGGTTTTCGCATCTTCAAAAGCGACAATTTTGTTTACCGTTGTGAGAATCTTCTTTTCATTGGTACCTTAATTTCGAACACTATTCGTTCAATTCTTTTCAGCAATCTCATTTCCATATCATTTCAACTTATTTTACGCCTCTTGATTAGTGTCCATCACTGCATAACAAGGTAAGTCTGGCAGCCTTGCTTACCATTTCAGCTTTGATAGTCCTTGTTACTTCTCCTTTCCTCATAAAGGTAGTCTTCAACATATTATATATCCTTTCTACTTTCCCCATATATTCTGTTATTTCTACTTCCATTGCTTTCAGCAATGGCACCCAAACTTTTTTTACAAATTAATCCTCAAGTCTCCTACTTTCAATTTCTTAATTTTCTTTTTTGCACTCTTTATAGCTTCATCTCTAACTAACGAAAACAGTAGGGTGCCTTATGTGCAATCTTACTTTAAGCCTATTTCTATTTAAACCCTTTCGATGTTTTTTTATTATTATTCAATCGAAGAAAATTAATAACAACACAAGTTTTTCACTTTCTCGTGCAAAGTAGTAATTTATCTCAAAAAATTCTGTGCAGCTAATTACTCCCAATATGACATTCTAAATTTAGTAAAGAAAGGTTCGATAAGAGGCTCCGTTTCTGTCTGATAAAATTATGAGCTGTCCGTTTGAGTCCTATGAAGGTCAAGTGGCAGATTTTTTTGGTAGGTTGTGTACAATCCGACTCACCATTCGCATCTTGGCGAATAATTAACTGCGTTTCAGCTTTTAGGGCGAGGATGGAATAGTAACAAAGCCAATGAACACTTTACACAAACTATTTACACGCCAAAAGACTCCTGGGGTTATGACAAGCCTTAATGGTTATATATATACTCCGTTTGCTCGTCACCACATGTGAAAATAATGCTGAATTGAAACAAATTCCAATTGAACTCATCTTACTTCAAAACTAAAGTTCTAATTTTGGTTCTAACGGTACAGTATTGGATTTGATGTGAGACTAGTGAAATAGAAAAGATGGTGGTGAGAGATGCCAGGAATAAATCAAGGAAAAACATTGTACGGATATTCGAAATGTACCTTGGTAAATATATGCTCCAGTTATTCAGCATTTATAGCAAATTCATCTAAACTATACGCCGTTTCGGTCAATTTTTGGATAGAATAGATAAGTGTATGCAGTAGGTACTTGGATGTATCTAATGATAACAACTAAACAAAGGGCAATTCGAATCCCAAATTTATAGTTCCGATTGTTAGGATTTGAGCAATCTTCAAAGATGCTTCAGTCAGTAGTCTTCAGAGAGCTTAGATTATGTTCAAACGGAACATAATTCTATAACTATTTATATACAAAATTATATAATTGTCACAAACACGCTATTGTGAATTTAGCATTGCTTGAATATAATGAGACGGATTCTTCAAGAGGAGTTTTTGGGCATACTTACGATAGGAAGGAGCAAAAAGCATCCAACACACATCTATTACACATTTTTTCCAAAAAGCATTTACACTTAAACATCGGCATCTACAACATGACAAGCAGTGCAAATAAGTAACGAAAAATAATATTGTGGAAATTATCGGAATAGCTGCAAGTCTTACCAATTGTAAAAAAGGTCTGAAGAAGAGTAAAAATACACCTGTATAAAATGGTAATTAGATCGGTGGTGACGTATGGGTAAGAAACTTGGATATTAAATAAGACAGAAGAAAAATTAGGAAGTGGAAGAAAAGAATTTTTGAATAAAGGAAGAAAGAAGAAAAGTGACTACGGAACACAAATCAAAAGTAAAATATATACTTAAAGTTACAGCACTTAAATAATCGGCTGGTTATTACTCCATGAAGCATTCGCCATAAGGAAAGACTCATTCTGAGTGTTCTAATGATTAGATGGCTAGGATATATGGGAAAATTGCATCAAACAGGATGGATAATACCAACTTTTAAGGCAATAGAAGAAAGAAAAGGTCACAAAGAAGACGGTTGCGTGAAGAATAAAGTAATCCGCACGAAACAAGAACATACGACAAACTAGAGGATCGAAATGAATGGCAAACCATAGGCCTAAATGACCTGCATTACCGTCTCCTTCAATAGCGACCTTATAAAAAGTCAAAAGGACCAATAACTCTCAACAAACTTTTTGAATTTTCTCATAATGCTAACAAAACTAGTTTTACATTTCTACTATTATTGTTTAAAGAGGGCTTCAAATATAATCTTTTAGTTTGATGTGGAATTGTTTTCTGGTTTACAACCTGTATTAAATCTAAGTTGTAGTAACCGGGTTTCAAAGAATTCGATCCTCATATACAAGCTGTCTACAATTTTTTTGTTGCATTGCGTGGTTATTCGCCAAATTTTAAGGCGAAAGCTTTCTTAATACACAAACTATAGATTTATTTTTTCATTTCAAGCCCTCAAGACATAAAGAAGGATAATTTATGTATGACAACAATGCAAAGGTATATAATATTGTTCAACAATTCAATTTAATAAAGAATCCGTAGTTGTAAGCAGTAGCCCCTTGTTTCATTATTGATAAAAGGAAATTGTTCTATTAGACGAAATAATACTACTTCAGTTACTTCAAGGAGTCAAACCAGGACTTAGTAAATCTTTTTATTATATTACATGGCAATAAGTGCAAAAGGTTTGGAAAAGGATATTTTAGTAATTTGTACTTTTCAACAACCAATATTCATGAGTAATGCCATTTTTTATGATAAATTAGCAACATTCACATATAATTATTACCACGTAGATAATAATTATCCCTCTTTGTGTCATTGTTTTCGGTTATTGTACCGAACTTGTGAACAGTAGTATATATTCAAGGATCGGGTGTGAAACCCCACTCACCAAACACGTTAAACCTTCTACTTCTCTATGAATATGCTATCGTTGGTGATTGCTGGTCGGTTTCATTCCTCCACCTTTCCTTTTTTTCCAGAGATGTTTCTTTTTATTGTTCCCTTCCTCTAAGCGATTCTAAACACTGACGTCCTTCCGGCTCACCCCAAAGACGTCGGCGACAACGATCGTAGCTCCATGGTGCTCCTATTCATCCTTCTTATACTTTTTCCCCCTTATGTGCGCACAATAAATAAATGACGGTAATCCGATTTTCTTTTGAGATGTTTTAGACGTTGATTTGTTCAGAATTCGCGCTCTATCGTTTACGTAATCTGCCTTTCAACTTCGTGCGGTCTTTACGTCAGCGACGAACGCGTTTGTTATTTGTGAAATACGGGAATGTAACTGAATATGTATCATCAAATGCCTGAAATGTTTTCTCCTTTATATTGCGCGAATTTGATTGGTATAGTAAAAAGCAAAAGATAAGTGACAGCTTCTTGAGAAAGGCGATCTCACTTTACCTTGAAATCTCAATGTAATTTTTTTATATAATTATTCTCTCAACTGAGTTTGCATTACATAAAAAAATTACGGTGCACTGAATAAAACTTTTGCGGGAATAAAATATGCTCTTATATATAGTTTGTATTGAAATATAGAACCTCTGATAATGATGATGATGGATGGTAAAGATGGCTCGTTTTCATTTTAGTACTTAAATACCGTTCGGTCAACTTCATTTACATAAATATTATGTGTTATCTATTATCAACATATACAGGACGTTCCAATACATCAACAAACCAAAAAATTTATCAGCAAGAGGGAAATTACAGAGAGACATAATCAAAAATACAGATCGCTACTAACATATAGAACTGAGTCGTGGGTACTCTCTGAAAGAAAAAAATAACAAGCAGCCGAAATGAAATATCTTAGAGGAGTGAAAGAAATAACATTAAAGGACAAAAACAGAAGTACGCAGATAAGAGAAGAACAGAAAATACAACCTGAGCTGGTGGGGACACGTACAGAGGATGGAGGAGGGGAGCCAGGGAAAACAAGTGTATGAAGCATGAGAAAAAGAGAGAGACCAAGACGAACATGGATTGCAGCAATTAGTGAAATAATAGGAAGGCAAGGAAAAAACATATTAACAAAGGAGAGGGAACTATGAAGGAAGTTTGTATATAGGAAGTGATCACCACTCACTCCCGACACCATATGGTATAAGGGATATTGATAAATACATATATATAGAGGAAAGTATTCTTTATCAAAATACTAAATTGAGGAACATACCATGCTGTACAACTGCTAAGAGGTATAACAAAACTCTCCGGAGATCGAAGGTTACCAGTCCGTTTAATGATTTACGCATATACAATTAATTTCTAAAGGGAATACCCATCTTACAGCTCCACAAATCCGCACAGAATTTAATATAATTCGCCAAATCAGTAAGTATAATGAATCAGTGTAGCAAAGGCGCGACTAAAAGTCCGCGTTGCTGCACACACACCCCTTACACCTACAAAATGGTAAAAGACGGTTGAATTGAAGCAAAGAACGTCAAGACTGGGATATTGAAATATCCAGGTGTTTGGCAGCAACCAGCGGATATTTGTTCGACGAGAGAATACTTCAGTGTGTTGTACGGACTGTATAGCATAGTAGTGTCTCTGCACTAGTGTGAGAGTATCTTTTATTTCTATGGTAATTTGTATCAAATTAGGAGGATATTAAGAAGAGAAGGTTATAAAACCATATTACAAGATCATCATCAATTCCTTCGGAACAGAGATTAGCTACCCCAAACATTCACTCAAACTTTACGGAGATTACTTGAAACATAAAGGAGAAGAAGGAATCTTAATAAACATGATTTGGCGACAGGAATCCGCCGACGTTAATCGGATCGAACTGCTATGGAATGACTTAGTTCGGAAACTTAGAGAACGCTATTCGCAATTCCAGGAGCAGCTCTGGGAGCAACACGCCCATCTCGAACTAGAGTCGCGGGTTCGAATCCTATCGGTATCTTGTTTATTTGTAACTAATATTCTGTACGGTACACTGTTGTAGGATAAAATATGGTGAATCAAGTTTTTTCACAACTCGCAGCTCTTTGAAAAATAAGATATACTCTGACGAATCACAACTATCAACCGATAGCCGATTTAAATAAGAACACAAAAAATATTGAATGAAGCACTTCAAATGTTACGTTATCAATTTTTATGCCAACTACTGTAAAATTCATGAAAATTTTTAAAGAACCACGTTTTAGATACTCAGGTGTAGGTATTTTTAAAGAATACGCTGTAACCGTATTTTTGACAAACTCTCTGGGAGCAATCAATAATTTAAAACAATTAATTGTCTTCAAACTAGGAAAATTCCGTAAATTTTAATTTGGAATTTTGCGACTAATTAAGCCAGAGTCGTTTAAATTATAATAAATACAAGTCTTTACTAATTTATAACTGTAACAGCTGTAATTTACATTGCAACATTAATATGAATTCATTTGATATCATTACAGGACGAGAAGATGACAGCGATACTGAATCTGAACCTGGTATTCCCCTGAAACGAAAACAGAGAAGAGCCAGAACAACATTTACCGGGGAACAATTAGATGCTCTTGAGAGGGCGTTTAGCAGAACTCAATACCCAGATGTTTATACCCGAGAAGAACTTGCACAGCAAACGGGCTTGACAGAGGCCCGAATACAGGTAAATTTGAAATTTGTTCGTGGCAATACACTGAGCGTAGGCAACTTATTTTGCAAAAGTACCTGTCGTATTAAACTGATTTGGATCATAATGGATAAGTATCAAATTTATTTTATTTTAACAAAATCGTAATTGGTATTCGAATATTAATAAAATTAGTCTATTTATTTTAGGTAATGTATAAATCTTTTAATTGTCAGTTTATCCCATAAATTCAAACCATAACAAATCCAAGCTGAAATAATAGTAAAATCCACAGTAGCAATAGAAGAAGGTATTTAACAGACATGGTAGGTATATCAGAAATTTCTGTTAAAAATTCATCATTCTTCGTCTGCCAAAAGGGTTAAAAGCGTATAAATACGCAAATAACATAACTTTAAAGACTTTAACCACGCAGATTACAATATTAATTTTAAGGTTGTAAAAGAAATGTATTTAAAAAACAGATTTGCATATTTTTAATAAAGCTTATTTTTGACATATTTTAAAGTATAATGCTTACATTTTATATTTCAAAACCAAATATGTATATAGTTCGTATACATTACCTAAGCTTAATTTTTAATTTTAATCATTTTATTTAATTTCTAATTTAATAATTATTCAATATTTGAATCTCTAAGCTCATTCTTCTCTCATCAAGCTTCATTAATAATTCACACATACACGCTATAATTTTCTGTATTGTAAATGTTTTCTGACACGTTAATAAAATAAAGTAAATCATTTTCCAAATCTATCAATTTTCTAATTTTACTTAATATTTTTTTAAAAGACATATATATATGTCTTTTAAAAAAATATATATACCAGGGGCAGTTTTTATATTCCCGGACTAGGAATGAAAAAAAAGATTAGAACAACAATAAAAATTTATTTTTCAATATAGACCCCTTGCATTTGAATACAACTATTATACACGATAAAAGAAACCTTTGGTTTGTCTGTAAAATACCTTTCTAGACCTGTTACCGTACTATCGTTATTTAGATAATCAATCGTTCCTTGACAATCCCAGAAGAATAGTTGCCATTATTTTTCATGCAGAAATTTTAATATTTTGGAAGGGCCCTTTATATGCCACTGCAATGATCCTTGTTTTGACTCAGGGACAAAGTGATGGATCCAGGTTTCATCTCCGGTAACAAGTTGATTGATAGTTAAATCTGATTCGTCTCCACAAAGGCTAAAAATTGCTCACACGACCGTATATGCATTTATTGTAGCGAAAGCATTCCTGAAATCTATTTTGCGCTAATTTTTATTCGTCTAGAATTCTGAAAGCCGTGGTTTCTGCAACTCTTAATAAAGTTACTAATCGTCGCTTCTTTAATCTTGGATCCTCCAATACGAAACACTTGTTTTTTTTTCGGAAATGGATACGTCAACGGGCTGGCCTAGATGGGGATAGTCGATTCTGATGGAAAATCATCCCCGTGTACAGCCAACATTTCTTCGCTAATAATTTTTTGAGATTCTCCTTGTTTTGTAAAGAATTCTATAACTGCTGGATATTCACTTTATACGTGATAACACAAACTACAGGTATTAGAACTAATAGGCTTCCCTTATAACTCAGTGTATCCATGAAAAGGTAAAACAAACAAAGTTTAACCTTTCAATTTCATATGAGCGCTCTATGTCTAAACCTAAGTGTAAATGATTAAAAAAATTGTAAAAAGTGTAAAATTAAAAAGTTATCATGGTTACCCTATAGTGGGCAAAAGATCAGAATAGCTTTACTACAATGTAGCCCAATGAACAATTTTTACCTTTCTGATATATTTTCATCCAGATATTTTAGCAAAGTTTCTTCCTCAATATAACGATATAATTTCTAGAGGTAGCGACTAGTTTTTTCTTTCTCGTAGGCGCAGGTACGAGCGAAAAACGATTTTCTGTACCGTTATATCATAAAATGAAATATATAACTTTTGCTTTCTTTTCAGGTTTGGTTCTCAAATAGGCGAGCAAGGTTGAGGAAACACTCCGCCAACGGTGCAGCAGCTACAGCTCTAGGTTTCACGTCCTTACCCCTGACAAACATGGCCTGCCAGTACGCAACGGACAATACCCAACACGACTGGCGGAGTTCGCAATACAGCAACTATAACATGTTCCAACAACCTGCGTATAATCAAGACGTAACCAGATCTGATTACTCGGCATTATTCGACGCGAATTATGCGTTTGCGCAAGCCCAAATGGTCCATGCCCAATCCCAAATAGCGAACGCTCATGCTCAGTCGCAGATTCCCGCAGCGCATAACAGTCTGCCGACCAGAAAAGATATCGATTCGAAGGATTTGCCCAATGGAAACCTTGATGCCTTAAATTCATCATCATCGTGGAATAAAAATGGAATTTGGAACCACACAGCTACAGCCAATCATTCAGATGGAATGCATTTCAATATTGATTCATATCAACAGAGCCAGTACAAAAATTATTGGGCGTAAAAAGAAATAATGTGTTGCAAATGTAAAAACAAACAAATTGGAATTCTTGTCAGTGCTGGTTTTTATTTCTATATAAATCTAATTAATAAATAAAGACTTACAACTACAGGTGTTCAGTTTGTTAACTCTAAGTGACATTTAAAACAAATATGATTCGCGAGCTGCGTCTTCATAAGCAACTTGTGCCTATCAAATATTTAATCCAAATGTCAAACAATTTACACGCAATGCTACTTTGCACATTGACTTTGCTCTTGGATACATTTCTGAAAATTTTATGAAAATCGTTGATAGTGTTCAAGAAGCATTCTTGCAGCTTACGACGCAAAAGAACAGCAAGCAGTCAAGTTTTTGTGCATACTTGGGCAGTACGAAAAGTTTGTAGCCTAAAACGGAAACGAGTATTTTTTTCTTCAGTGACAATTCAACATAGTTTCCTTGTAAGTGTACACACTTTTCCCAGTGATACTCGCATCTTTTTAATTCGTCCAAATGGTAGTTGGCGCCTTGTTCTGCAAAACAGGAGTTTACGAATGTGATGGCCTCCTCATTTGATGAAAATGTCTGTCCTTTAAGTGAAACCTTAAGCCTAAGAATGGCAAAATTTATTGAATAGGGTGGTTGGTCTATGAATTCAAACCCCAATTCTCTAATTAGAAAAACAAAAACGAGGAAGCAATGAAAAATCTTCAGTTTCAAAATTAAAATAAATACATTCAGGAAATGAAATAAGTAAAAGTATATGAAAGTAAATAAATAATAATTGAATTACTAACTTTTTGAACACTAAGTGTAGCAAATTAATCATTAACAAGTTACATCATGTTGCTATACTTGAAGAAATTAGGAACAATTTATAGATGTAGTTTTGCCATGTCGCCTGTTAAATTTGAGTATATAAGCTTCCACTGCTAATAGGTGTTACTTTATTATTTATGGTGCTGAAGTTAACACTTTTTCAAGTTTCATTAAATACGGCGAAGTCTTTGCTTCAAGCTCTTATCTTCTGAAACCCATACGTACTATATTTATGAAACCATTCAAAACACATTATGAACTGTTTTCATTCTTCCATTGGAGATTCAGCAGTTTTAAGCGAAATGCTTTATCCAAAATATTGATTTAAAGTAAATTTTAAGCGTAATCTTTACAATTCACCCCCAAGCATTCTAAAATGAACATAATGTATATCGCAAACACTATTGTGGGAAATATCCAAGCATGAGGAATATTTTTTTCCTCTTATCTTCATACATTTTAACGAAGTACGTACTCATGGATACGATTGCTCTTCAAAGATTCTAACAGCCTGTTTCTACCGCGACTCTTACGAACCAATTTCCGCTCCATTTGCAGAAAATGTCCGTCTAAATTTACGCCGGGAAATTTCCCGTCTAACACGCTCGATATTTCAGAAAAGCGATGCGGTCAAAGATCCTGCTAATGCGCCCCCAAGCAGGCTAAAGACCCTATGATATTTCTCTGATCTCTTCTTAAAGTGGCGCTTTTATTTACTTTCGATCTCATAAAAGCCTGTATAACATTAGACGGTACAGTTTTAACTTGGATAGATGTCATTTTGGCTATTAACTGAAAATTCGTTGAATTTTGAAATTCTGTAGAATTTAAAAATTATTAGAAAGAAAATGTAAATAGCGATGTTTTTCAACGTAAAATACTTACGTAATTAAATACATGAAAAAATAATAATTAAACTTAGCAAATTTGTAATTTGTCCAGAAATAAAATAATTTTGTTTCTCATCCTGTCTTTGATATCTTTTGATAAAATTCCTGATAATAATGAGATATCTACGTAGTCGGTGCTGCTTATTCTGTTTACTTGTGCCTCTCGCCATTGGAGGTAATGTTACTTGTATGGTGATCGACGTCAAGTCGCCAACATCTAAATTAATTTTGTTGATTATTTAAACAGCGTGAGTGATGAAATTAAACAGAATTCAGAAATCAAGATTGGTGATAACTTTATGTACAAAAGATATGTGTATTTAACTTAAAAGATCTTTGGTGAACAAAACTCGGTAATCAAACTTGTGAATTTTATTGGGAACTAACAGTGCTAAACATTGTCTGCGATGCGGGAGTAGATTTTGCCGAAGTCAGTGCTTGGGCACCGTCAGCGGTGCAAGCAGTGGAAGACTCCTACAGAATGAGATTCTGTAGCAGTTTATATACCTTTGTGTGACGTAGCACTTCTTCTGAATGACGTTTTTTCAATGAAACTTCTTTGAACCTGTGACGATCTGGGTTTCGTTATAAAGGTTTTCACATCCCATATACGGAAACGTTTTGTTTAAAAATATCGTGTCCCACAATCTTAAATCAAGTAGGCATGAAGACAAATGAATATCCAGAAAGCCCGCTTAATTCACGAAACTACCAAATTATTATTATATATACATTATTATTATCATTTAGTGTTGTTAAGATTAAAGAGATACAAATTTTGCCCAGTTAGAAATGATCATAGATGCAGAAATGCATTTTGCGGACGGTTTAATAAAGTAAGGCGAATGAATAATTTCATCGTCCGTGTTTCATGGGCTGGGGAAAACTCCTTTTCTCGCTGTGGATTATTTGCTTAGTTGGTCTTAATAATAATGGGAAATAATGGAAAGAAATGTACAATGGTATGTATGCAAAGATCGTAGGGGATTTTTTAGATGATTTACTGCTCAAATTTGGTACCAAAACTCTCACAACAGTGGAGTTCTAATTAACTAACGAAATAATAGATGCAGCTGGATAAATAGATTTTCGCGTCTTTTGACTAATTTCTGGGGAACCTTAAAAAATAAAGTATTCGGCTAGAACCACAACTACAATACGATGGAAGGGCTACGTGAAGGGGTGATTGAGACATTTAATGCCACGTAGCGTCTTAAAGTCTTTACAAACGACCATTAGATGGCAAAATATTTGAATTTCGTCGTGGTTGTGCTTCCATCAATAATGAATTTCGTGAAGGTCGACTAAAATCGGTTGTTGTTCTAAAAACTTGTGTTAGAAAGGATTTACTTCCGACGATTCCGTATAATTTGACCCAAAGAGATTCGTCTTAATTAGCGTAAGGAAAGTAACAGATGACAAAACTTGCACAAGCAAGAAACAAGCCAACCATCAACTATTGCTCCCTGATGAATCCAAAGAACCGAATGCAACAAAAGTTGGTGATTCACGAAGGACTTCTAAGAAAATGACTGCTTGTTTCTCTCGCTGTACTGGACATGCTGCAAACATTACTTTGACGATTGAAGAACGGTTAATGCTGAGTTTTTGTAATTGTAAAGAAAATGACGATTTTCAAACCTACAGATACTTTGAATTAAGTCATTTGAACGATGTGGAGGCTACTTCTCTATAACTTGACTTAAAATGACAAAAAAATTAATTTAGAAAAGATTCCGACTGAAACCTGCTGTTACAGCTCACTATTTATTTGCAACTTCTGGAATAATCATTTTATTTATTGCAAAGAATATGTATACCAATCAAAAAGTATTTGCACAAAACACCCGTCCCACTTATTCATTAGCTTCTCCCAAATTAAAGAGGACTTTTATTTTTAAGAATCTATTAACTGGTTCCAAAAGTCCGTAGAAAATCTAAAAGATGGGGCTCGTAGTATCGAAAATGGTATGTTTCTAGAAAGGAAGTTGCTAGACAACTATCAAAGTCTCAGTTATCGTTTTGGATATCCAGTGGAAGTGACTACCTTCAAAATCTTTGTCAAAATTCTCGATACAGTTTTGAATAATCAACACATCAAAGTACGCGAAATAGTTGGGGCCACAAGCATATCGCAAGGCACAGTCATTTAATTTTGCACGAAAAATTGTGTGTGAACAAAATCTCGGCTAATTTCTTCGTCATTACATAGCTATGGACGAAACATGAACACACTACTACAAAGGAACAGTCAAAACAGTGGACTCTTAAAGAAGATAGGGCTCCGAGAAGGACGAAGACGGTGAAAATCGGCCGGCAAGGTGATAGCCCCGATTTTTTGGGATACACATGAAACTAACCAACTACCTGGAAAAAGGACAAACAATAATTGGAAAGCACTATGCGTAAGGCCGGTTGAGCGGAGAAATCGAGAAAAAACGTCCTGATTTGAAAAAGAAAAGGATAATCAAAATTATGGAATTAAAGCTCGAATCAGTACAAAATCCACCGTATTCACCCGACTTGGCCCACAATGACTTTTTTTATTTCCAAATTTGAAAAAATGGCTCCACGAACAACGTTTGACTTCGAACGAGGAAATCATCGTCCAAACAGATGCTTATTTGGAGGACCGATATCCTACTTTTTGGAAGGCTTAAAAAAATGGAGATTATGTTGAAAAATAAATACAAATCTACAGAAAATACTTTCTTTTTCGAACGACACTAATAATAAGTAATTATTCATCAAGAATCATATTCAATGCAAACGAAACATTTTTTTATCCTTGATATTGTGAAGATTCGCATACAGGAAAATTATTTAATATTCATTTTGTTAGGATATTCCCTTTCAAAAAAAAAATGAAAAGAGCTTTTCCCATCCTTTTACTTGCTATTAAAACAGCAACTTTACAAATGTTTTGATCTTTTCTACAATGCGGGAAATTCAATATATACAATAACTATCATCAACCTTTCATTTAATAGTACATATTGAGTACAAGAAAATTATTGATTTTGTTATTCCTAGGTGTTAAAAGTTATACAAATACATAAACAATATAGTTGTTCTTTGAACATTGTAGCTTAGAACAGTAAACATGGCATAACTAATTTACAAAAATTATAAATCGACTACAATAACATGTGCAATGACAGCGACCTTTAAGCTTGTGAGTTATTGATAGATATATACTTTGGGTTTCGCTTTACAACAAACATATTACATTGTCTCAAAACTGATTTTTAAAGTGGTTACGCTATAATTAACTTTACCGCACGTTGTGCTTGGTGGCCAAGCTGTTGAAAGGACATAAATGAAAGACAATGAATCGTTAGATGATTCAATGTAGCATCGTATTTACTCATCAAAACTACACATGTCAAGAATCCCAATAAACACGTTCATGTGTATTGAAATCAATAAGTCTACGTAGCCTTTATTGTGTTTGTACAATTGCCATCAGTGTAAATTAAAATATATTAACTATCTTCCAGCGGAATTTTGAGGAAAAATTTTCAACAAAAAATATTCAGAGAAAGATAAGCCCTGCGCAAAATAGAATTGTGCTCAAGTATAGAGGATGCTCAGTTTCCGTTACATGCAACAGAGAATACTCTAAATAGATGCTGCACATAATACTGTGAAACGTAATCTTGTTACTACCGCCATCCAACAACCGCGCGCATGAATTAAACTTTCGCTCTGCCTAGTATTTAAAAATTATGACTTATTTGTTTTTATTATTGATGAATTTATCGCGTGACTTCTGTAGGACTCGATAAAGTTATGAAGAAATATATCAATGTATAGTAGACTAAAAACAATAGGGACCAATATACAAGTCACAATATACAAATAATAACACAGATAGCAATGATGCGCACTTAATTTGAATCAGCCTGTATATTTCCAAATAATATGTTGCATATCGTAATCTAAGAAGTTTACAAAAAATTACAAACATAAATGAAATTAGGCAGAAATAATTGATGTGGATCCTGTTAGAAATATTGTAAAACGTGAAACTAAATAATTAAAAATTCCTCTATGAAGTTATCTGTAATTAACAATTCATAATAAATTACATGTATGGAATGCAGATACGATAAACATTATATAAAAAATAAGGAAAATAAGTATATTTTTATTACATATTCGATAATCGTGATGTCATGAAATAGTCCATAACAATTTAAAGTAACAACAAAAAATAATAAAAACAAAATCACTTCCACATAAACGAAATAAAAGTAAAGTAAACCGCGAAACAGAAAATAAACGGAAACATTAACTATTCAACACCAGTATCAACATTGGGGTAAGGCATGGAAATTATTGTTAAAAAACGAAAGCTATTGCTCAAAACACCTTGGTGGCGCAATTGAACATCAGCTTGGGATAACGTGAGACTGGGCCAATAAAAATGACGAAGAAAATCTTTGCATTAGATGCAGTCCTCCTAACCCACAATAGAAGTTATGGTTCTTTAAATTACTAACCCGTACAATGTTGGGTTTTTGGATTCAAATTTCTTCAACATTCTCTACACACATATATGATAACGAGACTCTACTTAAAAATGAATAAAAATTGAATATTCAGGGTTTCTTAATATTTTCAATCGTCGTATCTACCTATCTATTTGCAAATTAAAAGAAAAAAACGATTACGAGAAAATTAAACGAATTATGTGTGTGTTAATTTTTATTTATATTCGAAGTTTGCTACATTTAGAAATTGAATTTTTGTTTATTTTTAGTTCGGTACCTACGATTTCCTAGTCCTCGAATCCAGATCCAGAAATCCTTTTCAATCTTGAAATCCTTGCGAACCCGGGCCCGAGCGATCCCAAATTCGTAAGTGGTGAAATTTTATTTAATAACTAGTCCAAATTGTTTTTCTGAATGTTAACTAGTATTGTTTTCGAAGAAAGTATTTCAATTTTAACTTTTTCTCGAGGAAATTTTCAAACTTCGCAAGAGTTTATTTCTCGATTATTTTTCTAAAATTTCCTCCATAGATTGCCAAACCGAATAAGTCAAACGACACCCTTGATATAGTAACAACCATTTAAATTCCATAGGAACAGTGTGCATATGTCCTAGTACGGCCTTGCCATGTACGTTTCTGTAACGTTTAGATGTATTGCTGAAAACTCCAAGAAATATTTAATTTAAAATACGATTTGGCGCATAGGGCGTCTGAGACTTCGGGCGTACAAGAAACAACAACGTTTCGTCAACATCTCTATTATCTCAAAAACTAAGCTAAATAGGTATTGGAAATGTTACAGAAAGCTCACATGAACTGAAAGGAAGTATCCGAAAACGGTGGTCCATTGAAAAGCGAAATTTGAACGCTTTGAATATAATTTTGTGTTGATGAGAGCTTATCTCTTAAAAATTTTCATTTTGAAAGTTTTGCTCTAAATTATTCAAGGAATCTTCCATCCACGCGCTAGATGACATGCTATATGTATCTGCATACTTACCTTGTATGATTATCTTAATTTTGATTCTCCCAAAGAGAGGTTAACTTCCACCTCCTGTCCGTCAGAAAAAAATCATTTCCTGGGCAACTAGGTGGTGCTCAAAGAAACGCAAATTTCGTAATTTCTTTTTATTTTGACACTAACATTACATATACATAAATATGATACAGGAAATATATATATTTTATGTGAGATGACTACAAAATTCTGACTATTATTGTCATTAATACGTTTATTGTCAATAAATATCGTATAATATATTTATCTCATCTCTTAAATATTCCATATATAATAATATTGTCATATACAGCAATATATTTATTGTCACGTGGTTTCTGATAAAGAAGTTTCCGCAGACTCCAGCCCAGTTTATAGTTTACTGAAAGTTACTTGAACATCGACTCAAATAATGAATTAACAGCGTTTTATTACCACCAACGAGTAGACAACATTAAACATTTAAGTTGATATTTTGTGTGTGTGAATAGGTATTAATTTGGTCATCAAGAAAATAGAATGAAATGTATCAGTTGGCCTAACTTACTCTAAATACTTTTATAATCTAGTGTGAATATGTTTCGACGATATTCTTGATTATTCGAAAAGAAATATGTGATTTATTTAAGGAAGTAATTATTGTTAAACCTGCAAAATATAAGAACTATTTTTTTGATATAGAAAAATCAGGCGAATTCATTTGATATGACCAAAACATCAGGATATGTAACGTTGAAATGTGATAAATTCAAAGTAAAAGAAAATTGAATTTAATCAGACTATCAACCATTTCGGATCAAGGTGCGTGCAACCGATCAAAAAAAAATTGATTATTGTCTAATAAAATTCGAAATAAACATTTGAAATAACTTTACTCGGGTCTGGGTTGCATGAAAGCTCTTTCAAAATAAACCTTGTCTACTGCCGGTTGAATTAGATAGCGTCTGCCTTCTAGTTGTAGCGGGATTTCGGAGATGGAGTTGTCTTCGATTTGCCCATCTGCGGTAGACGACCTGTGAACAGCCTAAGTTATACTGGGAAACTAATTACGAACGAATAACAAAATTCTGCGACCAAAACACAAACTAGATTACATCTTAATCTGCAATCAATTCTATAAGATTATTGTACTAAAATACTAAACTACAAATACATGACACTACTGTAGCACTAAGTTAATCTGTAATGGAGAAATCCAAAACTAAAATAAATGTAATATTATTGCTTTCAAATGAGTGCTTTGAATAGTTTGAGTGACATTAGAAATAATGACAGTAGCAATTAAGTTCTACAACAACAAAAATAAACTACATTGCATCAAGTTCAAACAATTTTTTTTAACACTATTTATTTTTTCTGGTAACATGGTAACAGTAAACGAAAGATGCCAACGGCGTTCTTAAACCATTGATTCAAAACTTTTAGCAGAAGTAGCTTTTATTTGCACTCGAAGATGAGTCTTGGAAACTACTTCCAACTGATTTCTGGTGTTAATGTAGTTTGGTTACCGTGACAACGATAAACAAAACATACTGATATTGATGATGATCTTAAACTGTTGGTTCAAAATTACGAACTTAAACCAAGAAAGGCTAGGTTAATATTATTTATGTATTATACGGGAAAAATTCAATGAAGTGCATATTTTTGTTAGGGATATGTATCAGCTATGCTCTGCTGGCCGACGATGTCTACAATCGAAGATATTCGTGAAATTAAAGCTAAGATTTAATTTTACTGATGTAAAAACTCTTGTTTGGTAAATGTAAATGGCTTGTAGTGTAAATGTATCTTTTTAGCGAAAAAGAATAATATTTAACTAAAAGTTCATACGAACTAACAAGAAAGGCTGTAGACATAAGTGTGCTAGCATAAATTCAAAATCAAAACAAGAAACCTGAAAGAAGCAGTGAACAATTCTTTCCATCCATTCCGACACATTTGCACAATCGCTTATAAATATTGGTCTGCACTTGTTTAGTACTTTTGCACCCCGGAATGTTTTCCCTATCTTTAACTTCATACATAAATCACATATAAAAGCCTCATAGGAAATAGCATCGTAAAAACTTGATCTCCTGTCAACTGTTTATCCACTTTGGGTTTTTGGATAATGCTTTACACATCTGTGACTTACAGCATGCGCTATAATAGTAGTCGGCAACCTTTTTCACCTTGTTACCCACAAAATTCGATTGCAAAATTACGCGACCCATGGTCAACTTTATGTACAGAAACTTTTACCAAGTTGACAAGTAAACAAATCCTTATACTGGAAGATAATACACTATTGCCTGAACCCTTTTTACGTAATTCATTTTGCAAGAAGGTCCTTGTGCTTATAATTTTGGATCAACATTCAGGAACAAAAATTTCAATATGTTTTGCTTGCCCTTATCATAGTAACCAAACAATAGCAACATCAGTTATTGCAATGTCTAAAAACAAGAATAGAGATTAACAGCAAATAGCTCTTTTACTTTAAAAATTAAACATATCCATATAAAAAAGCTACATATATACGATGAATACAGTGTGCCTCCTTAAAAAAAAATGACCTTTTTGGTGTTAGCAAAGTTTGGCAAATACGCAGTTTAACCTCGTAAAAATTTAGGCTAAAATGTATTTGCATTTTGCATGTTTCTTAAGGAAGTAGACATATCTATATTTATGTAATAGAGAAGATAACTGTTAGTATCTCGAAATATACCATGTGAAACCCACATTATATTGGTTTATTGGTGGATGGAGAAACTGACAACCTAACCTATTCGTCTTCTAAAATAAAAGAAAATTATTTCAAAAGCAGTTTGTGCAAAAATACTACGGAACTCAGTAGATTGCCCATGGATACGTAAAACGTGTTGTTCCACCAGTAGTTAGGCAATGGCGAAACATTGCTATATTGCCATTCGAGGAACTGTCGCTGACATTACGTTGTTTATAGTAACTTCTGTAAAGACTGGGACAATATCATCTTATTTCATACGACTACAATTTTCAAACAGATTTTTACAATAGCAAGTGCGGTACTCCATATTGGTAATAAACTGTAGCATAAAGCGGCGCACCTACTTAGAGAGACCCAACCCCCAGGTATCTCGACAACTAGACATGTGATTGGCTGATTACTAATTGCAACCACCAACAGTACTAATTTATGAAGCTACTCAAGAAGGCATTGCCCTAACAATTTACTACTAGGGGATCTGTGAGACTATTCGTCCACTGTAGGATTAATACTGCCGATACTAGTGTCTGCTTAAGTAATTATGTGGAAAGAAGAACGGAGCTCACAGAAATATAGATTAGTAAATGAGTCGACTATTTCCTGAAGTGACATAAGAGTTAGACCATTAACATTGAACAATTCTAGAAATATTTCTTTTATTGGCCTAAATGGGGTAATTTAAGAATTACTTTAACAGAGTTCTTCGATATTTTACATTAATCTTCTCGCGCCTCTTCTTGCTTATTGAATTAAAGCTCCTCATCTATACTCAAGGTTCATCAACTGCAAAGTAAATGAGATAGACCAACGTAGTTAAATGGAAATAACTTTCAGCACATCAAAGCTGTAACGTCTTTACTTCGACGATAATTAGGCAACCATTTCAAAGCCGCCAATAGAAAGCAATAAAGCTCGTCGGAGGTGCAAGAGGTAGATATTGGCTTCTCGCCCGTAAACAAAATGCAGAATGGCTAAAGGGAACGAGGCTATGCGATGGATAATGCGAACCGAATAACAAAACATCATCGGTACGGTGCGCCATAAATTTTATTACTTTAAAGTGAAACAAAAAGACAAGAGAAAACAGCGTGAAATTGTGACGAATAAAAGACAAAGCTAAATACGCCGCCCGTCGACTATTATTACACTTTTTAAAAGTCGTAAAAGTGCCACATTCCTAGCATTTCGATTAATTTTCGGTTGAGCTGGTTCGATCGCCGTCGATACCATCCGTTTGAATTGAATTGAATCGGCAAGAGAAAATACAGTATGTGACTGATAAAATGAACTCATTGTTTTTTAACTAGAATCTCGATTTTATGTGCAAACCATATTATCATTCCTTTTACAGAAATACAATGTAGACTGAAAAAAAAAAACGCATCTGTGGCAAGAAAACTTTTCAGCTTTTAGCAACAGGTGAATGGCACATACAAAGTTCCATTAGCTGTTTGGATTACATTTTTTAAACAAATTGGAGTTTTTACCTTAACTGAATCAATAAAGCGAATTTATTGCGCCCTTTTTATTAAAATAACGAAAAAGGTTGTTACTTCAATGAAGAAGAATAGATTCATCAACTTTTACACTTCAATACAAAGGGTTTTATAATAGTATCGTGATATTATGAAGATAGATAGTGAAGTCAAAGTAGTTAGATTTCCTTCCTCTAAAACCAAATGCTAAAGGGCTTTAACTATATACAATAGTGTTGCTCGCAGATTTCAATAATTATTAGGTTCATTTGCAGAACAATCGTCCTCAAATATAGTCTGTAAAATATTTTTTTTTCAGTTATTATGGTATAAAAATAAAGTTAATTCATCGTCAGGCAGATCGCATTAAATTAAAATTATATTATAAAAGAAAACAAACGTTACTTCCGCCACCTATATATGTGCAAGAAAGCTGCAATATTATAAATTTGTTGAAGAAAGAAAAATAAATATGAAATCATTTCATGGTATCTGCCTTTAAGTATAATGGTTTTAAATAATTATAAAAAGTATAAAAATGAAAAGGGCAAACAATTACGATGTCGATTTTTGGAAAGCAGGCGTTTTCTAGTTCATTATACAAAGAATTTCCTGATATAGTAAATGTATGGATTAAAAGGTGTTATCTTCATCAAAATTACACAAAGGGCTCTGATCTTCCATTGAAATTCATGCAATAAACTTTAAAAAATCCTAGATTACCTTCAAGTTTCAACCATTTTTTTGGAAATTCATCCTTTAAAAGAATATAATAAGGGATAAAATGCATTGTGAG
The DNA here is from genome assembly GCA_902655005.2 of Marronus borbonicus. Lineage (NCBI taxonomy): Eukaryota > Metazoa > Arthropoda > Insecta > Coleoptera > Scarabaeidae > Marronus > Marronus borbonicus. The sequence continues at coordinate 22,241,565 of LR737383.1, read as the reverse complement.
AGTTCCATCAAGTTAGAAACTTGGAAATTGCTATTTAGGCTTTTGGTTAGAAATAGAAAATACTAACTTAGTGTCTTTGGAGAATTAGAGAGTAAAATCGGTGATGGAAAATCGGAAAAGCTCCCATCCTTGTTAGGAAACCAATCTCTAAAACGTAAATTGGTGGTACACAGTTTTGCGTGAGTAGATTCTGAAATTTAATAGTGTTTCTTTGTTTCCAACGAGAAGCCACCAAGTACCAAATGTCAAATTAATGAATTACGAGACTCTCAAACAAACACAAAAGGAACGTAGTGTCCGTGCTTTTAATAGTTTCGGCCCTGCATTGAAGAGTCGGACAATTAGGGCTTCTCTCTTTATAAAATTAGGATAGATGGTGATGAAGATCTAATTTTATAATGTCAGTTGAAGAATCCACTTTGTATGAAACAACAGATAATGGGGATGACAGAGAGGGAGAAAATTATAACATAATAATAGATGAATAAATAATATTTGAATATTTGTTTTTGGAATTAAACATTTAATGAGATACCTCCACGTCTGCCACCTATTTTTCTATAGTTGCACTGGAGATAAAAATAACAAGGAAAAAGATGATGAGAGAGAATGATATCTTTTTTATGTTTGTACTTTTTAAAACTAAACGCGTTCTGGGTTTCGAACCGTGCCATGGTTAACCATTGTGGCTGAAACGTCGAGTTTTGGTTTAAACCAAAACTCGACGTTTCAGCCACAATCACCATTTTGTACTTATTATTATAAAAAAGCAGCAATCTGGACGTGTTTCTTCTATACATTTGTAATTTGTACAGTGCCTTTAATACAGCATATCAAAGGCAAACACGATGACACAATTTACGACAGTTGCTTTTTTTTTGCAATTTCAAAATTCATTAAAAAAAATTAATGCTTCCTAGGCACAGCTTTTATTTTTTCTAAACCACATGAATGTGAACTAAATTATATGTTAGTATCAACAACAACAAAAATTGCCACCAGCTCGCTAACTATAAGAGAATACTGCAGATTATTTACTGATTTTGGAACCTAGTTCACATCAATCAAAAGGTAAAAATATGGTTAGCAACACTAGTTCTTACGCAAACGCATTTTACTTTCCTCGTTCTTGAAGCATATCCATAATAAGAAACTTAGATGAAATTTAAACTGCAGCACATTACTAATATGGATCAAAACACAAGGAATCTATTTTGCTTTTTTGCTTATACCTTTCAAACAAAGCTACATTAAAACAAACAATATTACAGGACTTAATTCAATTAGGTTGAAGCGTTTTAATTAAAATTGAATTTTTGTTTAATAGATTGCAGGGTGGTTTCCCTATGCTGATGGATAATTAATATTGAGTTTATCTGTCGAGGAATTTATTACTTCGTGAAAAATGCATCTTTAATATGAAATTGCAGGAAGTTATCTTGTATATTGGATAATAGGCATTTATTAGATATGCTTTATGCACATTGGCCACAATTAAAAAAAAAAAAAAAGTGTGTGCAAAATAATATTTATTAGTATCAAGAATGTATGCCTTTTGTAAACATGTAATTGAAGAACAATTCAAAATAAAAATAAATAATAAACATTTAATAATGTTTAATAATAAGAAGAACCTTTTTGAATACATTCAGTAATCTACGTCCGATGATATCACATATGTATGTGCTCTATTGGCGAGACGGAGGATTGATTGAGACGGAGGAGGATTGGAGAGCCGGAAAACAAACTAGAGCAATGCAATATAATAAACAATCGTTTAGTTAAGTAAGACCTTCAGAAACACATTTATAAAGTATTAACGGAATACCCCAACAATTCAGAGGTGGTGCATTCTTATTTGCAGCCAGTGTATAATTCATTTTCAGCCACGCACGGTAAGATGACGTATAGAAGCAAGTATATTAAAAAAATAGCGTAATTTGTTAACTAATTGTTTTTTATATTACCTCAATTATAGCTATATTTGTTTGTAGAAGAGTGGAAGTTAGGAAAGTATTTTATATTTCTATAACGACGTAATTGTTTAGTTTTGCTGTGTATGATATTATAGATAATGCGTCATCAAAAAATCACCATAGTTTCCTTAGAAAAACTTATTGATAACAACATGGTGTGTTCATGCACCATTGGCCTGATCCATTGTAATAGCGCGCCTTTTACAACAAGTGCTAGAATCGCAGCTGGTTATTATTGCCCTACGGAGGAGGATAAAGACGTGAAAATAAATACAAATCAATAAAGCGAAATCTATATCTTTCCGATAATATGAATCTTGACAAAATGATACATTTACCAAATTGAAACCATTCTTTGATACTATGAACAAACATTACATGCACTTTGGTACACTCTTCCACAGACTTTCTATAGACGAACAAATGGTTCTGTACTTATTTATCAAACGGTTATTTGTACCAATTTATACCATATGTCGAGGAGAAGCAAGCAGAGAAACCAGACATTGATTTATAAGGTCCACTAGTGATGGAACTTTTAGAACAAATAGAAAGTTTTGATAATCACCGAATATTCTTCAATAACTTTTATCAACGTACAAAACGGATATTACACGACTGCACAATTGGGCAACCGTTTGCTAAAAATGAAAAAGGATCTTATGATTTTGCTTTTGATGATGCTACGAAGAAGTTGACTATTGCAAGACGGAACGACAACAATGCCGTAGTTACTGCAGCTAGTAAAAATTTTGCGATTCAGCTATTATGTAATGCCGAAAGGAATAATAGAAAACGAAAAATAAAGAAGCGATGATTTCCCAACTATTCGTTATAAGTCAATATGACAAGTTTACTTGCTGAGTCGACCTACGCGATAATGCAGTCGCTAACTACCGAGTGAAATTCCGTGGAAAAAGGTGGCGGTGTCTCTTTTTCATAAGTGCGCTCAATAATATGATTAACTGATGATTTTAAGTCGTAAATGGTCATTGGTCTGATGCGAGCTGAAGAATACCAACTGCAGCGCAACATTCTGGTAGGAAGACTTTCAAGCAGTGCTATCTCTCAACAAGCGATGCACGATAATATGGGACACCTAGCTATAAAAATTAGTAAGCGTTTATAGCGGTTCGTATATGCATCATCTTGATTCTTTTTCGCTTGATTTAATTCATTTTCATCACAATGTATAATTTAATGCATTTTCAACAATAAAACAACTTTTTCTCAAATCCATTTTTAATTATTTTCATTCTTGGCCGATAATTGGTTAAACTGACTTGCAACTAACGTTTTGAGAATTTCGGCAGAGAAAATATTATCAGCAGGTGGATTTTATTTTGGTGAAGTTTAACCCATATTTCTGGGGATTATAATCACTCGGGGAACATACGCTTGCGACTACGAACTCTTTAATACATCGTTTGCTTAATTTTTCTTTAATCAAAGGACAGACGTCAAAACAAGCTCAAAGAAATCACCAAAATTGCAAGCTTAAACGGATTCCGTGAAAATGTAGTCTGCAATACTTTTCTTTTGTGTGTGTTGACAGCCCGACTTGATATACTGAATGATTTATAATAGATGCAAAAAACGTTGACAACTTGCTCGGCAAGTTATTTAAAATAAAAAATGTTAAATAAACATAGGTGTTATTTTTTTAATTCACAGAGCTAAAACAGAATTAAAGTCTAATAAATCAGAGTTGGTTATCAATATATACATTTAAAAATAAATACCTCAAAAAAGGAAAGTATTAGGTGTAATAGTTGTTCAAAATACCCCCTTTGAGCCCGAATACAAACATGCCTTGACGAATTTCATTATATTTAATTATTTGTTCAAGTAATTGGTCGGATGTGTCTATTTCAACACTGTAAACCAGCTACTTTAAATGACCCCAAATAAAATAATCCGGGGTTTAGACCGGAAAATCGAGGGAGCCAAGCAATAAAATATCTAGGACCAATCTATCATTTAATAAAATGTGCATTTAATGATTAAATTGCGCGTCTACCGTAGTGAGCTACACAAGAAGAGGAGTATATTCGATCTTTTCAAAAAGTGTTTCATTTAGAAAAGTTAAATAGTGTCTGTGTTGTAAAACTTCTGATTCAAGCAGTTCTCGATTAAAGATTCCAGCTCACAACATGAAAACGGTATTGAAATCGCGATTGTCTAACGGAATGTCGATTTTGACGAATTGCACAAATGGAAATTGTGAATGCTATTAATACCAATTCTAATAAATTAAATCAAAAATTCTACACGCTGATCGAAATCCAATTACGCGATGAATGAATTAGGGGTGTAACTGTTCACAATGTAGTGTTCGTCATACAAAGTTTTGAGAAGTCTATTGCTCAAGGTAAGGTTGTCCAACACTGCATCAACTACATTTTCTTCGTTGTTTACATTATTTTCTCTAGCCTGATTACCTCGATTATCACGTGAAACTACAAGTGAACCAGTTCCTCGTCGTTGAAAAGAATGGCTAAAAATTTTGTAAGAAGGTTGCATCAACTAGGAAATATTCGGCGATGCTCTCTAGATGCCTGAAAATCGTTACCATCAAGGCACTCAGCTGCACTAAATTCATTCACGTTGAAAACTGTAAAATTAATTTTTTCAGAAGTTATGTTGTTCGGCTTTTAGACGAAGGCTACTGGATTACCTAATCTATATGCATGTAATAAGAATATTAATGATTTCCAAATCAATAACATTTAAGTCTGTTTTAGCCCTATATTTATTATTTTTTGGCTCAAATGTCCCGAACAAGATATCAAGGTGCTTTATCACCCTAATAAACTTGAAGCCGGTCATAACTTCACGAGTACCGCACCATCGCTGCTTGGCCCTTTCAAAAAAAGCAAAATTTTTTCTCTCTAGAAGAAGATAGAAAATCAGTACAAAATCCATATCATAGTGTACAAGCTGCCTTACATTTATTTCTTGTGCAGGGTGCTCGGAAACTAATGAAGGTAAAACGTATATAAGGTTCTGTCATCATAAATTTATTAAATTAAATACTGCAATTTATTGCAAACAACTATCAGAGTAGGTTCCTTTTTAATTTCATAGCACTAACCAAATACTACTTGTTTTCACGAAATTTTCAATAGAATTGTGATATAACATAGTTTTAGACTCATATCGCTCGTAAAATGGATATAAAGTTACACATTAAAATTATTATTCCCTTTATATCCATATTTCGCGAATATTTTGTGGAATCTAACATATTCCTCAAGCTAAAGCCACTTCTTCTTTGTAACTTGTATTTCTGTCTTGTAGCCGTAGGCAACTAACACGGCATTCCAGACATTCTCATTTAAAAAATCAATTTTACGTTATATCCGCTTGAAATGGAACCAGCGTTACATCCAGCAAACAATTTTTTGGATGAAATCTTGGAGGATTGAAATAAATTGAATTCCATCTGCCGAATATGTGCTTACTTTGCTTTTCCTTAAAATTAAATTTAGCAGAGTTGACATTGTAATATTTACTCCAGCTTAGATTCTGTTGGTCCTGTATTTATATCAGCTGTAATATTAACTTTCTTATAACATACCGCCTTATCATAGCAAACATCAAGCAAGCTCCGCTGAATTACATCCTTTACAGCGTTCTCTCTACAAAATCATTAACTTTATAAAAGAAACGACGAGAGAAATGTGGTTCTGCGTCTTAAGAACAGATAAGGTTTCTTATAAAGAACACTGAGAATGACAGAAACTGAAAAAAGGAAAGTATTATTAACGTTATAAATTAACGTTTCATGCATTGCCTCTACTACGATTAAAAACAAATTGGTACACTTCTATTAATTACACTATTTCTACTACGCATAGTCTAACTACACCATCTGCTGTAAGGAAAGGCAAACCTGCTGTCGCACGAGCTTGACGATCGGCCTGATCTATTGAATCTTCGAGCTGTCCTGAAGGAGGGTAGCCAACCTAGACGAGCTAAAGAACCTATATGTCTCTTATTCGGTGGGACAAATCTGTTTGACTGTCGGAACCAACCGCTTTTCGCTAAAGAACCTAAATTATTACAAATACGGAAATGGTCGGCGTATTTTTGGAATAGAAATAGATTAAATATTCATATACATACAAAATATATAAATAAAAGAACCTGAAATCTTAGATTTTGGGCCAGAATTAATCAAATAATGGGATTTGTTTCATTTGTAATATTTGGATGCTTATTTTAGGGCAGAAGGTAAAAATACTTGTTTTAGTAAATGATTAATTTAAATTATTTCGTTTTACAACACTCGTGTGAGTTCAAATAGAAATGAAAGAGGGTTCAATTCTTACAAAATTCTGTATTAAAGCTATCAGGTGACCAATTTCGTGTTTAGAAACACATCCTCAGGCCACAATTAAATATAAGAATAACGGATTATGTCATTGGCAAATATTTAATTCTGGCCTGAGGATGTGTTTCTAAACACGAAGCCGGTCGCCTGATAGTTTTTACCCCGTTTCATTTCTACCTTTGAATAATGTATACCCCAGAGAGGCTCTTTAAAGTACTGTACTGCATTTTTCATATTTTAATTCGACAATGAATTTCTAGTTTTACGGTTTAAATGAAACCGTTAGTTAATTTTTAGCATATTCTTAAAAGTTTCTTAAAAGATCATTAGGCATAGAGTAGATTCATACTAATGCTACGTCTTCCACCAACCTAAGCTACATGACCCTAGATTTTTACGTAATTTATTCAATAATACTACATATAACTTCTGTTTATATATGCATTTTTCATAAAAGTTCTAGTTGATCAAGCTAGTGAGAAATGTCCTGGCCTGTTTCATCAACTATTAGTTTCCAAAGTGATCCAAAGTATTCACACACGAAATTTCAGATCCGTGGCATCAATTACAAAGGTGCCATTTTCCTCTAAAATTACGAGAGATATTGGAAGGAAACAAAAATTAAATGCTACCAATGTTTTTACAATTTTTATGAAATTTGATGGGGATAAAAAGAGAATCCATCCCCTACACTAGTACTCATCAAAAAATTTACGAGTAATCATCTATTAGTTATTTAACATACAAAACTTAAAAGACTTGATGTAAGTCGCACATTGATATGTACCTCAGTGTCTTAAGTATTTTCAAACGACCACTACACGGTACTATATTATTTTTCATCTTTATGTGCACCGTTTTTTAGCTTGTATTAAAGTTTGGATTTTGTAAACTTAAATTTCAATTATTAATTATGATATATTTAATAATTTTGTCCAAATTGGTAAAAACATTGAATTGTAAATGACGAAAACACGTTAACAAACCAAAGAAGAAAGAAGAAAAACCGCAAATCCCAAAGTTTTGCGGATTAATTTCGGAGATCAAAAAGAAAGTTGGAACATTACTATTTTCGATATTTGTTATTGTTAGTAGTGATAGAACAGAAATCGAACGAATAGTTTACGTTGAGCAACTTTTTGCGACGTTAGTAAACACAATAATAATCCTTCAAATGTCTCTGTTCAACTTCTAATAGCGAAGCGCCATTAAGAAAAAAAACAGTTCACAACTGATTTACAAAATTTCGTCGAGATCGCGTTTTCGTCAGCCATGAATTTCGTGTAGGTAGATAAAAATCGGTTGTTGTTAAAAAAAAATGGATGCTGTACGCAACATGGTTGAAGAAAATCGGCCGTGAGATAGAAGTATCCTTAGCCTAATCGAAGATTGCAGCACATTCGATTTTGCATGAACATTTAGGTGTGAAAAAGATCTGTTCCCGAACACAAAAAAGGTTAATCTCAATTGGAATGCTCAAAAAATTCAACAAAGGAAAATCCGTATAGAAGAGCGTAACAGGTAAAAGTTGAATATACGAGTCGCGAACTAAACAACAATCAACTGTTTAGATGTTCCTGAATGAACCAAACAGAAGTTGTTTGTTCACGAAGCACTTTCAAGAAAACGCTTGCTTGTTTATTTCGTTGTACTGGGTACGTTGCAGACATTGTTTTGGAGGATCGAATAACAGTTAATGCTGAATGGTACACAACAATTTGTTCGAAGTCATTGATGAAACCAGGAAAAATTAGGAAAAGGATTATTTGAAGGAAAAAACTTCCTTTTGTTCCGGAATGTCAAATAAACTGTGATTTTTATTGCTTCAAAGAGCTGCTGAAGCCTCTAAAAACCACTTTTGGAGATATCGCCTGCAGAGTGGAAAAAATGTTTCTAGAATTGGTGCGAACGCATGCAAAAGTGTATAAATCTTAATGATCAGTTTAGAAAAACAATACGATTTGTATAAAAAAAAATTCTTCTTTCGCAGTACACAATAAAGTTGATTTGACGCGATTTATAGTGTAATACTGTCTAAAAGTATCAAATTATCAACATTCCTTCTTCCAATTGTAGAAGTTTGCTTGTAGGGAAAACTCTAGAATGAAACAACAGATATGCCCAAAACTTTTGATAGTTACCTACTTGTGTGATACTTTTGTAAATTTCAATATAATTTTAAATCATGTCCCCACTCCGACCTTCCGACAAGAACAAAACTATTTGAAAAGTCTCCATTAACAAACCCGCGGGGATGACTAACCCTGTGTATTGTAGTATTTAATTCTGAACGTTTTCAAGAAACTGTTTTTCGTGTAAACGTTTCTTTTTTTTTATGTCAACATACCTAACTGATTATCTGGTGGTCCTACTAATATTAATTATATTCCACAAATTATTTCTAGATATCGGCAGTTGCAGTTTCCAGAGAGGGTTACACTCTATGTGGTTTGCACGCAATGAGAATAATAAATATATTTTTTACCCATCCATACGGTATGTACTTCGTGTTAATTACAAGATTACATTAGGAAAAACCTACATATTAACTTAGTACTTCTGAAATACCTAGCGATGCTTTCGCGATAGTTTGAAACTATCGAGATTACTCCAGAAACCAACACAAAAGCACTAAATTCAATTCCTATGTCGAATCCTGAATATACGCCCGTAGGTATATTGCTTTATATGAACAAATGGAATACGTATTATCTCGCATAGTACCAATAAAAGCACTATGTATCACTAGCTTGAACAATATACACCTCCATACAAAATTTTGTCCTTCCAAGTTTATGCCATTTACCAAAAGAAGAATCAGATATTAATTTAGTGCAGAGCATTTTTATCGGAGCAAAAGTTTCGTACAGAAGCGACTTCCTGGTTCGGTGTGTGCTTTATGGAATCAATACGAGGACCCTCTGTTAGCCAGTGCCTATATTATGCGTCAGATATTACACTTTCCAATTCATCCGTTCGATTTCCAATATTCAGGAGGGCGAACAAAAGCTCTTTCGTGATACTGCACGAATATACATATATAAAAGAAAACCATCATGCGAGCCATATTTTAGAAGTCATATAAATTTGGATATAAACATAGATATGAATATCGATCTTAAAATAGGTAACCAAAAATGCAGATTCAACAACCGCGCTGTCAGTAGCGCGGTTGTTGAATCTGCATTTTTATTAAGTTTATTTTTGTACGATTACAGTATGGTAAATTCTAACAGTTCCACACGTATAAACAATTAAATAAAGAAACAAGCAATAAAATCTATAAATTCGAACAAATTGTGCGGGAAAGAATAGAATAGATAGATAGAAATAGAAAGTGATCGATAGCAATTTATTATTGGGCATCTAACCCTGCAATAACGTATTGACATTATCAAATCATTTGTTCAATTGTGAATATGCAAAGAGAATAGTGCGAGTTTTTCTTGCGTTAATCATCTGCCAAGCAAGTCAACCATTCAGTGTGTAATGAATAATTTTGGGAACTTGCATACACGAGAAAGTAAAGCAAAATCTCTGTGTAAACGTAGTCAATGCACGCTAGAAAATATCGATGCAGTGAGGTAGAGTGCACGTGAATGCCCGGCCACTTAGCAATTCGGTTTTTTCATTCAATTCATCGTGTTTGTTAAAAATTTATTAAAAATTTTCCAAACTGATTTGCATTTATTCCCGTCGTAAAATTCAATTGACGCAAGGACTACAGGAAAATTACTATGAACGGCGGCGAGATTGAAGTACTCAGGTGTTACAGCGCGATTCAGGCGGCCCCTTTTCTTGGTCAAGAATCACCATGAGCGACGAGGCACATTTCAATTTAGCTAGCTTTTTTAATAAATAAAGTAGCCGCTAATGGGGCACTGAAAATCCTCATTTGGTACACCAATAACCGTTACATCCTCGTAGAGAGCGCGATTTGGGCCATATTTCTTTGAGGTTACTGATAATCGTTATCGTGGCATGTTAGGCACCTCTGTTGTGTCTAAATTGAATCAATTGGAACCGCAGCACATGCACGGTGCCACATCACACAAAGCTCGGGATACAAATCACGACACCAGAAGTCTCCAAGAATGTTATCAAAAACATGCTTAGCAGATCTCGCATTTCCATCATAGCCAAAAGTGACCACTTGACCCACAACATCTTTCATAAACAATATTGAAAACAATATAACCAATAAATAAAATATAAATTATAAAATGTTATTATTTAGAAGTTATTAAAAAAATACATCGGCCTGGAACATAAAATGCACCTTATATTGAATAGCAAATTAAAATTTTTAAGTTTTTCTGAAATTATTTAAAATTGCAATAAAAAGGTGTTGTTTTAAAGTGGATAACATTGAGATCAAAGCTATCACTAGTATTTCTATATAAGTAATACTAATAAAGTATATATAAGTATTTCTTGTTCGTTGTAAGTAGTGGCGGCTTATAGTCAAATTTACGAGGTGGTCATATGGACAAAAGAGAAACATGTGTCTTGCCGCGAATGTTATTTTAATTCTAATTAGTTAATCACGAGTTAAACACACTCAAAATGTGTATGTAAACAGTAACGAATTTCATCACGAATTAGAATTTTAATTGAGGCCGACTTCGTGTCATTGTTAGTATGGCATTAACTAATGGAGATTTTAATTTAATACAAGATTTAGAATGACATGAAAATAAAATTATTTCGTAACAATTCTTTCTCTGTGTACATTAAGTAATGCCATATTAAGTAACATTTAGATAGATTATTGTTAATTTAACAATATATGCTCTCACATGTTCTACTATAAAACATGTGACAGCAACATTTTATCTTAGATGCAACTACACATTTTGTTAGATTAAGACAACGTGTTGTAATTCTTAGTATTAATTCTTCTGGCTTTTAAAATACAAAGGTTGTTGTCCTAACATCTTTCTCTGAATCTAACTCTTCTGAACTAGGGTTGATTGCAAGTTTTAGGGAACAAAAATTTGTGAGGATCATTGCCGCTAATACCAAAAAGAATATTCTCGTAGGTTTCCAAATTTGAATGAACTACAGCGAAAGGAAGCGAACTGTGATTTTAATGTAGTGGGTAATCAGTTAACGAACAGTCTGGTTTGCGAACAAATTCAACACAGAACACTTTCGCAATGGAATTTCGTGTTCGGACAACGAACACACCTTCGAATAGCGAGCACCGGTATCTGTTATTAGATAGATCTTTTATGGGGAGTTTAAGGATGTCAAACCAAGGTTCCTAAAATGACGGATAAACCAGGTGGGATCAATAGAATTGAAGATCCCTACCAGTGACAATGCTATTCATCACATTAAGAAATTTTGTTTGAGAGCAAAGCAATGTCGATTGCTTTTCTCTCATTGAATCGATTTTTTAATTTTGCACAAATCACAAAGTTAATCAACATTTATTTTTTTATGTCGTCTTTGGTGTATATTATTTTTGTTATAATAGTCTGAGAACTAAGTTTCTGGACCCTCAGAAAAAATTAATCAATTTCCCAAAAAAATTTTGTGGCACGTTCATGATTGATTAATGAACATAGTCTTGGAACAAATTCTATTTGTTAACTCGTGATTCGCTGATTAATAAGCTTGCTGAAAATCGATTTAATTTCACCAAAAAGTTGGAGGATAATGCAAAGAAGCTGTTGCTATACTTTAAATTAGTACAATTGACGACAAACTACCGCTATTATATTTCGGCAATGCGAAAAGTTTTGTTTTATTTAGCATTTTTATCACTAAGTTGGAGGACTGTTTAAAGGAAGCGTATTTTGTTAAGGAAATTGCAAGAAAATGTTGCCAAAATCATCAAGGCAACTTTTCGTCAATGTATTAAATATGGAAACCCTCGCTTAGTGACTGTAATATGTAACTCATTATTTTTTATTTTATATTTCTTTATCGGTTTCCTTACTTTCACACTAATACCAATAATATGCAAGAATACCTTGAGTTCGAACGAAAATTATGTCATTTTTCACAATCCATTTTCAGGTTCTTTCAGGTTTGCTAATTATACACACGACAATAATGCAACATACCTAAAAATCGTTTGTCGAAACTTTGATATTCATCATCCAAATCCTTGTCATCGCTGTAGTCGAAGAGACTCTGGTAGACAGGGGATGGATATTCTTCATTAACCATATCGTAATAATCGGTCTCACGTTTAGCTCTCTTGTCATCAACAGCTGATCTCTTGAATTTCGGTTTATATTGGGCTTTAATAGAGGCAATATTGCGCTTGTCTTCGTAGTTCTCCGAAGGCCTTTCAGTTTGGAGATCGCCCCTACCTTCCCGAATGCTATTTAAGTAATTATCTTGTCTCAACAAGGCGGCAACGTTTCGCTTCCCATTAATTTTCATGCCACTTCTGGCCAGGGAGGCAACGTTTCGCTTGTACATAGGTAGATCATAGTATGTGAATTGCCCATCTACGGGAGACTGTGTATTTCTAACGCTTCTAGCGGTCATAAAGTTACGTTTATAATCTGGTTCGTTAGTTGTGGGCAAAGTTCGGATGTATCCCGCTCTGGCTAAAGATTCCAGATTCCTCTTTCCCGGCATGTTATTCCATCGTGCTAGAGAACTTAAGGAGCGTTTATATTGAAGCAGTTCGTTTTCGAGTTCCTCCCTTTGGTTGGCTTCCTTTATCCGACGAATCAGTTCGTTTCGAAGAGATTGCAGTTGGATGGTTTGCGGTTCGTCCGGCGAAACAAGGCTAGTTAGCATGTTCTCTAAGTTTGTATCGCATTCTTCTTGCGCATTAACCTGCAATATAAAAGAAGACCATTGAAGAAAAGATTTGGGATTCAAAAAAAAAATGAATACATTAATAACCAAGCAGTTTTATTTCGGTAAATTCTAAAGGTAGCGGCACATTCCGCACCACCCAAAATACTAATAGATTCCGAGCATATGCTTCGCAAATTTGTGGATTTTCATTAATTCAACTACACGACCAAATGATGTCAGATATTAAATTTAATTGCTATCATTGTTCAAATATACATTTCGTTACCATACACCGAAAATAAATTTGAAAGTAGGAATTTCTACACATTTTACAGTTTAGCCTAAAAAATGTGAGTGTCACGTTCATCTGATGAAAGAAAGAAAGCGATAGTATCTAGAAAACTTTTAACAAGCAATCCACTATATTGTAGATCTGATGGGGTGTTAAATTCATTTATACAGTTATCATTAAAAATGTTAACTAGAATGTTTACAATGGCTCAATAGCAGACTCGACAGGTGTTTTTATCAATACTGGTTGAATTATCCAAATTTTAGCCAGATGATGTAATAAGGATTTTAACTGTAACTGAAGCTTGTTTGCGTTATTGGATATCCGGAGGATACACTGATTTCTTGAAACCTAAACGTAAAGTGGGGAAATCAATAGTCGAAACGACAGCAGGTAGTATAGTGAGTGAGGAGAGGTTTACTTTACCAATGTGTTCGAGATTTATAAGCTCAAACTGCGAGCTATTCGAAAAACAAACAGATCTAAGCCATTTAAGTCCAAATCTTCCCATTACGCACTTGAAAATGAGGGATTTAACTTTACCTCCAAAAGAAATGCTTCTTTCCCGATGTATAAAAACTATGTACTGAATACAAAAGCATTTATACAATGTTTCTACCAGCAACTTGTACCTCTTCATTCACCAAATGGAAAACACGTGATTAACATAATGAAAATGTATTATTGCAGATCTCTGCTGATGTTTATCGTATCTGAAGATGTCTATGACCATTCTTTTTTAAGAATTTTCATTTGCTGTCAGCGATACTATCTGTTAAAGATGCTTGGTGCTCTATTAGATTATTAGAAGTTCAGGATACCTAATCCCATCAAGTCAATAATGATAAACAAATACACGAAATTGATACAAGGTGGGATCAAATGTGAACCAACCTTTCCATCCTGGGTGTAAAAAACACCCATGAGATTGGGAAGTAGTCTAGTGACCACCCCCTCGGTGGTCTCATAAATCGCAGCACCGCCCATTTTCTTCTTCTCACAATGAGCGAAAAGGAGATAATGTGTTCAGTTGCACAACGTATCGTGATTAAATTTCTAATGAAAATAAATGTTGGCTCCAGTAAAATTTGACAAAAATTACGGAATCAATCGGGGAATCGACGTTTTCTGTGACACAAATGAAATTTTAACGCAAATATTTTCGTGGACGATGAAGTACCGTGGAAGACAAGATCCATCAACGCTCACCAAAAACAAGCACCACTCGAGAAAACTCTAATGCCATTCGTCACCCTTACTAATGGAGAATCGTTCGTGTTGAAATTTCACTACCGGTACTGGCGTATTATGAAGTGGACAAGAAAGCGTTTGTGCAATGTAATGACATATGATATGGATGCACTACCATAGCCCAGAGACAAGTAAGGAATGGCGATAAAAAGGCAAAGACTGTCCAGTAAAGGCTGTACTGTCAGTTTTTTAGGACTAGCGGATTTTCTAAACGATCGCCGAACTAGTAATACAAACAGTGTACTGCCCCTATCTCTGATGTAAACGCTAAAAATTACATTCGCAATTAAGTTATTTCTCTATATGCGGGGACAATAAGATTTCGTGTAATATCTTAAAAGAAATCATAGATTACAACTCACTATCATCGACTTATCTCATAAATTTATCTTTCAGTTCCAGTAGATTTTCCGCATCACTTAAATCACCTTTCGTTATACTTGTATTTAAGCATGGTTATCCTGAAAATGTTGCGAGCTAAAAATGTATAAATTTGATTGCAACAATCTCCAAATTTTTTGAATCACCTTGAACGGTAAAAGTACCAGTTATTGAATTCTTTGAATTTAAATAATTATCTACATTCAAATCAGCTCGGCTTCGGAACATGAAAAAGTATCAATACTGCGCTGCTTGTTATTAAGTAATGTTTACAAAGATTTGAATACATACGAATACACAATTGATCTTTTTTTTGACTTTTGCAAAACATTTGACCGTATTAGCCATGAAATCTTGGTATTCAAAATATAGCAATGTGAAATTAGAGGACTAGCTCATCAATGTTTCCCAACGTATTTAAGTAGCCGTACACAATGTATCAAAATCGCATTTCTAAATCAGTTTGAACTAACATTGCTCAGGGATTGGTTCTTGTGCATGCATTAATCACATATGCAGACGATATCAGCCATTATCACAAAGGAAAGCTTTATTAGCTACACAATTTGAAACGTAAAGAATATTATTAATTCAATAAAATATGGGATGCTCTATTTTGCACCTACGGACCCGCATAGATTTAGAACAGATACAACTTGTTGTCGATTTTCATTTGGAAGCCTCAATAAAATTACGAGTCGTTATAATTGATTCGTTCCCTTCTGAACTGATCAGGTTCTGAACTGATCAGAGTTTGTTGTGCATCAAGACCTTAAAACCC
Organism: Marronus borbonicus; assembly: GCA_902655005.2. Taxonomy (NCBI): domain Eukaryota; kingdom Metazoa; phylum Arthropoda; class Insecta; order Coleoptera; family Scarabaeidae; genus Marronus; species Marronus borbonicus. The sequence continues at coordinate 22,225,780 of LR737383.1, read as the reverse complement.
TCCTGTAAGTACGACACCGGATGTTCTATTATTCTAGGCTCTTCATTTATTTCTGCCTAAATATTGAAGATTTAAGCAGAATTTGCAGTATATTGACTGTAAATTGTTTAGCAAATTACCGTTAGCAATAGGGAAAATAAGTAACTTTTATTCTTTTAAAAAGGAAATAAAAATTAGTCTCTTAAGTTTGAATGGTTATAGTTTGAATTATTTCTCCTTATTGATTTAACATTGCTTTATATTTTTTTTGACTTATCTCCCCTCATGTTTGTTCTTTTTTCTTGTAAAGCATGTTTTTGAAATAAATACCATTGTTATTATCATCATAATCGGTTTAAAAGAAATAGATGCCGCATCGGACGGAGTGTATGCTGAACAATAAAATATTTATTTTACTGGGTAATGATTATAAAAAATTATTAACAATGATCAACTTAAATTAGATGCACCCTCTACTTTGCAACGATGTTTTTCAAACCGATATTACCAAACAATGAAATTGCTCATGGAAAGCGATGAAGAAGTTCTAGCTACGGATGAAGAGATTGACAGTTGACCAAATAAGGAAGAAGACGAGGAAGAAAGGGTTGTACATGAGAAAGGTGCACCGGGTAAAAAAACTGTGAAGTGTTCACCAGTACACCAATTTGAATATAGAAAATAACAAAAAAAATCATCAACACCACCTATAATTGGAACAGCTGCCCATATAAATCCTCTGCAGTAACGTTGTATTGACCCATATTTTAACGTTTAAAACTAAAGTTTCCTCTGAAATAAATTTTGTTCTGCATTTACGTGTGTTCCTAAAACACTCATTTGAAGCAGCTAATCCTTTCCCCGATTAGTTCGGATCATCTAGGTTATACTGTACATAAATACGTTGTTTATTGAATTATTGAAGATGAGCCGCCATTATATCTTGTATTTATGTTTTTATAGTGAATTATTGCAAACAAAAGCCGAAGAGATCATTTTTCAAATAAATCTATAGGTGCTTTTAATCTTTAGTAATCTATACTTATGTAAGAACATAAGAATGTCATGTGGTCGAAAAAGGACATTATCAACTGTTAACTGAGTGTGCGATTTATTATGAAGTTGCGGAGTTCATAGAACCTTCTAAAAGAAGGTTTCATATTTACAGAATCTTCCTTTTCTTCTTCTTAATCCTATGCTATTCTAGCAGAGGGTGTATGTCTCGTTCCACAACCTTCTGTTCTTTATGTATTCTTTTATTCATTCCCATTCTTTCTTCTTTTCTCAGCTCCTTCCTTGGTTCCCTCTTCGCATGTTTTTCTAGATCTTTCTATCGGTGTATTCTCTGATAGCATTTTTGTTCCATATACTCTTCTAATAAGCCTTTCTATAAACCACTGGGTCAAATTAGGTATCCATTCACAAAGAATAGATTTTGGGAAGCAGCACAAGTCTATCAACTGGGCGAATCATCTCCTTTTTTCTGCTGGAACGAGTGCACCAATCATTCTATCGACTATTAGTTTCCTTTTTAATAAAGATTGATGGACATTGAATTGATAACATTAATGTGCATTATTGACATACAGCGCATGCTAGAAAGATATTTAGCTCCACTTTCACAAGACTGTTTCTAGATTGCTTGGTTTAGTTGATTGAAGTTCTTATGTTGTTTACCAACTTCAGCATTTTAATTTCTTTGGATGTACCTTTTATTCGTGCCTTATTTAATAACGTCAAAAACATTAAAGGCGGTTATTTTCACGAGGAAATCTTAACATAAAGTATATAATCGTTAATCTCACTTCATCCTTTTCATTTGTAAGGTCCATTAAAGGCAGCTGCGGAAAATTGCTTAGCAAACATAATCTTTTCGGTAAGATTACGAAGGAAATGTATTACTTTAACTTAGAACGGATGGTTTATCGCCGGAATTGTAATTGCTTCGCATCCCTTTCGAATCTTTTTTCCCCAATTTGAAAGCGGCATTAACTTAATTGAAAATATAATAAGAGAAATGTTATTGTACGGGTTTAAGCAAACCAAGGTCGAAAACGGAGAGTAACAAATTAGTGAGTTCAAATATAAATCAAGTAAATACAATCTGGACCTCACTAACTTCCCATTGAACTTTTGTTTTTGAATAAAATATATTGAGACTTTAACCTATGCAACTTTCTACTAATCGCCATGAAAAAGCTCTCTGAAACAAGCGTATTATGTAGAAACCATGTTATGAAACTCCAATATTGATGGTGTATTTTTAACTTTTTCTAGAAATTATCATCCAGATATATCTGGGTAGTTTCTAGTAGAATATCCCGCAATATATAAGTTATTACTAGAGATGACAAGGGCAGGTGAAAGGGAGGTTATTACTTTGTTGCAGCGACTAGACAGACTCGTGTTTTGCCGACTATCGGGGAAAGCAGTAGGCAACACGAACCCTTTCTTATGAGACGGGTATACACTAGTCTGTCTAATCGTTGCAAAAAAGGAATAATTTCACCTGCCTTGGTCATCTCTAGTTATTACATACTGAAAACACATAACCTGTACACGTAACATATAACACATACACATAACCTGTTTAAAGAAATGAAGAGGAATAAATAACTATCAATAGGTCCAACAAAATTGCGCACAGGAATTGGAAAACGATTTAGACGAATGGAACGTATTCACTTGGCTTTGTGTGATGGAATAAATGTAATGAAAATTGTTTGTTACGTCGCTGTAGCAAATACAAGAAGTTTCATTTTTTGTCCTTCACGAAGATAGAAATTTGTAACAGAATTATTGCCTTGAAGCTTAACGTTCCAATAACATTGCCGATGGAACGGACTACAAGCGTAAAAAATAATTAATTTTTTTTCGTAATAAATGTTATTGTAATTACGAAGGTTTCTACAGACGTTTTAATGCAATTATAATGAAAGGGCTGCAAAGCCAACTGGAAATTTTCGCTGAGGGTCTACTGTACTTTTTGAATAATCAATACGTGTATAAGGTTGTGACTATATCGCATAAAATGACCCCAGCAAAAGCTATACGGGTATTTTCGCCAAGAAGTTTTTTATATAATTGGTTGGTAAGAAACCAAATCATTGAAATATGGAATTGTGATGGATGTATTGCAAGCGAATTGGCTTCCTCAGAAGAATCTCAAACAAATCGAAATAGGAAATTAAATAAGTGGATCCTAGAAAAGATTACAATTACAATTAAAGTTAAAGCAACAAAAAGAAACTAAATTTGAGGGATATCACAAAATAATTACATCGCCTTTAACAAATTTTAATTTTCAACGCTAGACTAAAATAGACCCCACCGATAGCTACATTTTATATCTAATATATTAAATGATTTTCAACACGTTAAATAACCGATCTAAGACAATACCTTCCACTTACACTAACTAGCCTTTTCAAACGAAATAAATCGTAAGAAATCCTTTCCGTTTCCTTGTCATGAAAATAGTGCTAAATCTGCTCCAAATTAATATATTTTTTCAAATTTCTTTTGCAGTTCATAATTTTCTAAATATTAACGATTCAAATGAATCCAGTTTTGTAGAATTATACAATGGAATGATTGTTTGTGTGAAGTTTTCAATTTACTAGATATAATAAATGTCCATAGTTTTCAAATTTCGTAAAAGATGACACCCACAGTGGTGGATAGAACAATTATGAAGTGCGATAACATTTCGATTTACCTTAATTCACTTTATTTTTCAAATTGTTCTAAGTATAGACATTTAGAGTCGACAAAACTAGTTTGACTCTCCATTCTCTAAGTAGTAGTAGTTGCTTTACTCTATTATTACGACGATAACTTAAATAGCTAGCTACCTTTCTGGTATTGTGCCATGTTTAAGATCATCTAAAGTTTCTTCTAAGGATGTTGGCAGAATTTCCGAATGCCATGTTTTTAAATATCGATAATAATAATTAGTTCTGGGAGACCCATAGTTCAATAAGTAATTCTCCTCTATATCATCTTGTCTCTTGCTTTCGCCTTCCCTCTGGCAATCTTTAAAAGTGTTATTATCCTTTTCTATGTCTGCTTTCCAACGTGCTTTAGGGCGACTTTCACTTTTTCTTCCATCAATAATTTTTGTCATGAACTGCTTGGATACTCGTACGTGTTTCATTCACTCTTTCAATACGCCCTAATATCGTTCCTAATGTCTGAAGAAATTTATTTTTTCAAAACGTTATCAACACCAAGCGATATTACCGTTAATTGCTTTTCTATATATTTTCTGTGTTAATGACATATCCATTTGCTTCGCAAATTCCGTTTTTCTTGAATAAGTTGGCGATCTAAAGATTTTAAAACTGCGACAGGACCAATACTAGAATCGGCGATCAGATGCAATAGCAGCGTCGTACTGACCTCAAGCTTGAAGAAACCAATTCACACTGTATAAACTACGTAAGTGTGAACCGTCATTTATCTTTTAAGACATGGTGGGTACTTAGTCCTTGACAGTTGCAAAATATTAGAAACGACGCTATTGAGGTAACCGGAGTAATAATCAGAACATAACACGAACATAATTAGACGCTAATTGCCCGATAGATTTATTTCAATGTATAGTATAGTAGTATAGTATTTCTAGTATAGTCGGATTGTGTTAGTACTGCCCCAAAAACAAACTTACACTTCTCTTGTGTGGTGTTCCAATATGCCACGTAGAGGTTAAAATTCATTAAACGAAGATTTACCAAATTTCCTTGTCTAAAATGCGGCCAATACTTCAATAATTATTTCATCTCATATAAACTTTCTGGTGTTCTACCTTCGTGTGAACATAGACTGCTGTCGAACTTATTTGATTTCTTTATATCACAAGAATGCTTTTCAAAGCTCTTTAAAACGAACCCACTGAAGCACAAGGCTACCAACTAACAAAGTGGAACACACAATCAAAGATAAATGGTTGTATAAGTTAAAGTAATAAAATAAAAATCAACTTACGGCCATTAATTGTTTTTTGATATCTTTAATATTCTTGATGTAATGATGATGTAGGGTGTGATATAATTTTCAGAAAGGAAACGGAAATACTGTTGCACTTAACTATGTAAAAATCCAATATGACGAGTTATGTCGGTAACCGCCACATTGAATTCAATTTCATCGTCAGCTACAAGTGTACCTAATTAAACCAAGCAGTTTTCACATTTATTTTGTATAGAAAAATATAATTATTGAATTTAATAAAATTATAAATTCTTTTGGCATTGAAAAATCTTTACTTTATTAATTTATTTCATTTACATAACCCCTGAGAAGTTAATTTTTAAAGAAGACTCATTACAATATTTTACTTTAAACAAAACAGCGATTATCGTCTTTTCCCAATGATTTCTAAACTGTTTTTAATTAAAACTTTTCTTAACGGAATCTCAGCTAACACTCAAAACTGTACACTGAAAAACCGATATGGTTGAAAAAACTAAATTGAATTTTTTATTTTGCTATCCCAACTATACGGGCTATTTCACGAAGAATTGCATCGATGGTTAAAGGAGACATTGGAAAGTTTTAAGAGTTTGGCAGTATACTAAACCCGACGTACGCTATTGAACCAAAATTTTCTCAATAATTTAAGACTTCCGGTTATACCAGGCATGCACTTTTGAACTAAAATATTTTCAGTAATCAAAGACTTCCGGTTATTCCGGAAGTAATCAGGTGTCAAAAATTAAAAAAAAATTGTAATATTTCAAATATGGTTGCAAATGCAACATTTTTTCAAAATATTAAAATTGAGCTAGGAATACAAAAATGTAATATACAAGTGTTCCGTTTAAAATAATAGTTGACTCTTACTTCCGGTATAGCCGGAAATATCAGATTACTAAAAGAGCTTTAGTTCAATAGTAGAAGTTTTCAAAATTTTCCAATGTATACTCTTTCATTTGTCGATCGATGAAATTCTCGTGAGCCACCAAGTATTTTGTTTGAATTAACATATTTGTTGGTTCGCATTCAAACAATGATTTTAGTTGTATCAACTATACTTTGATTGACTCACCTAATGGTCAGTTACACCAAAATAAGTTAAAATTTAATCTCCAATTAAGTCGAATTATCAAGCAGAGTGTGACAGTCTCTCTAGTTGACTGCAATTGTGACATTCCATCTGTAACTTTGACTTAATTCTAGATTACATTTTAATTCGTGTCGGCATAACTGTTCATAAATGAATTTGTCAGTGCACAGCCTTGCCAATTTAAACAAATCTTGATACTAGACGAACCATATCCATGGTAACGCATTCGACCTTTGAATAAGCTACTCTAAACATCCAGAATTCAAACATGAAAGCAATACCTGAGAAATCATGGAACCTGGAAAATACTGGATAGCTAACGGATTCTTTCTACCCTACTCAATTTCATGCCTAATAAGCAGTTCGTTCGAATGACGTTTGGTAAACGAAAGCGTACCTACATATTTTTCTTTGAGTATCATCTACTTCCTTCGCCGGTTTGTGTATTCGAGCAATGGAAATATTTGCACCGTTCAATAACCACTTGAAAAGGCTCAGACGACGACGATTCCTCGAATATTGGATATTTCTTCTTGTTTTCCTCCAGTGCGTCCGTTTTCCTTTGCACGTGTACATCCCGCTGTTTGATGGATTTAAAGCGTGCGTCGAATTTTATCGAGCGTTCGTCGTCATGCCCGTACTTATACAAGGAAAGGAGCGCTATAAATACTTGGCTGTGGATTGAAAGAAACTTTAAACAATTTTCGCGAAACTTCCGAATCGTGTTTAATTTAAATGGAATAAATTTTCTTTTGCTGCATATGGCACCTTCGAAATTGGAACGGAAGAATTTATTTTAAATGATTCCCAAAAAAGTTCTTAAGGAAAAAGGAGAGCTAGAAATTTGAAACGGGAAGGTGTTGAGAAGAATCTATAGCGGATAAAAGGGAAAAGAATTCTGTAGAAGAAGATAGAATGATGAAATAAAGCAACTTGATAATCGCAAGTAACAAGTGCTTTAAAGGCACAAAGAATGATATGGTTAGCACATGAAGCGAGATTTCTAAACCAACAAATACTGTTTTGTTAGGGATGTAAGACGATGAAGGCGAAGGAAAACGCAGCGTACAAGATGGACAACGGTTATAGAACCAGATTTAGACGATCTAGAAACAAAGAACTGGGAACAACTAATAAAGAATAAGACGGAGTGGAGAAAACATGCAATCAAGCCGCAAATCAACTCGGCCTGTAGCTCTGTTTTGTATACAGCGTATCCATCTACGGCGCAAGCGGAAAATAATTCCTGCCTTTGTAACGGTTGAAATTTTAATTAATGAAAATTATAAATATTTAATTCAGATTTCAATAGTGATTGCGTCAACTATGTTCGGTTGGATTCGGTTTGTTGTTTGAGTATACTTTTGATTTTGGCAGCTTTCGGCATTTCTATTTTGAATAATAAGTATATATTGGGATGTTGAACGTACTTGGTCGGCTTGTTGAAGTTTCCTTAAACATTTTGGGAATTTGTGAATTAGCGAAGATAGAAAATTGATGATCCACGATGTTTGAGAAAGACGTGGATTATCATACGTTAACACACCAACGAATTCTTGCCGAGGAAATGCTGGGTGAAATCGGTTCTCCACCCTCGTTACTTTCCTGGTTTAATTCTCTGTACCTTCTTCCATAAAATCAACTTGAAAGGGCGCTTTGATTCTACTGAAAATAGTGAAAGTAAAATCGCAGCTGATCTTGAGCAATTGAACACTACAGCGCTCCCACTTCCAAGGATGGAACTAGTTTGAAGATGAGAGTGGAAATTAGTATGTAAGGTAACTTTTCTGCTCTTTACGAGAAAATTCTTAGAAATTTGGCGTAGCATTTCGAATGAGGTGAGATCGAAAAGGAGATAGAATTTAAGAACGGACAACAAAGGATTTCGTTATACATACACACACTTACATAACATACAAAGAGAAATCATTGTAAGTAAATTTATCCAAATTTCTGTACAAACTCTTGAAAATAAAACAAACACACAATTTTTTACAATTCGAAGCACCTCAGTATATTCCCGAAAGTTTGCAGCAGTTTAGATTTGAGTTCTAGAACACGCTTAGTTTACTTTACGCTTCCTGGAACATAGTAATACTTTTCCACCCATCATCACAACGGAAATCTCTTAATTAATATTAGGGAAATTGCTAGGATAGAAATGTATTTAATTAAAACTGGAACAATAATTCTCCGGGAGGACTGCATGAAAAGGAATATAAATTCAGCGAATTACAATTGCAAATTGCGCCATTATCATCCCAAGAGAGACTGAATGACAAATGTGCTTGCTCGTTAAAAGGACGGGACTGGCGGGATCGCAACTACATCAAATTGTGTAACACCCTCAACCGCCAACTTCATCGCGTTCGGTTTACAAGACAATACATTTCATAGCGGAAATGAATTTCGAACGATAGTCAACCGTAAACTTCATCAAAGCAAGCATAAAAGCGATTCCAATCCCTTCGTCGATAACTTTTAGTTTAGTTCAGTTACAAAAGCCGCTAACTATGTAAATATTTTCGTGCCAACTTAGATGTTGGCACGTACGTAAATGGAACTGATTGTTGCGTTTTTTCATTCATTTCAATATGGTTGATTTCATCTTTATCCAATTCATATGTAATAGCTTCTATCTGCTGGTTGATCGTTGACAAATTCTGCGACAAAATGGACAATTCTATTCTACTACTACTTTTATACTATTCTATCGTCATATAAAGGACGACACTTTGTTCATTCAATTTTTATACGTTCACCTAGATTTGCCGTACTATCTCAAGGGATTAAATTTTTATTATCATAGCATTTCTAAGGAAGCGAAGAAATCACGTACTTGTTATTTGATTCATTGATATCTTCAAAGCTAAGGTGTACGATAGAGAAAACAAGGCAATACCGCTGCCTATTTATCATAACGTGCACTACACCCCAAATTTTTAGAACTAGACTAAAATGTTAACTACGAAAACTTTTAATGAATAGCCTAAGTGACAAGCTCTGTATTAGTGGATATTTATAAGCAATAAACAAAAAACGAGTACGAGGGTAGTCTGAAAAGATTCAAGCATCAACATGAAAACGGCGTTACTCATTCCAAAATATTCTGATAATATCATTGCGCATGCGTTGAAAGACACTTTTCATCCAATGTTCCAATTTTCATCCGTGTTACACGTTCAGTTGTTGTATAATAGTTGTTTCTGTCAAAATTAAGATCAAATATCGGGACGTCATTATTTAAAAGACAATACGCCTACGCATATTAGACTCGAGATGGTCGTTGTTTACGCGGGCTCTGCACCACCGTTTGTTACAGTAAAATTTTGAGCATCTGAATTTAAACGCGGCCGTGCAAGATTTGGTTACGACAAAACTAATCGCGTTTGTTCACTCAGGAACACAAACACATTCGAATGAATGTTGTCAAAACTCTGCTGAAGCAGTTTAAGCGAAAGTCGTAGGTTTGGAGTCGATTAATAGTTGTAAATGAAACTTGTCAAGCTAAGCCTCAGTGGGAGAGTACCACGGCTTCGAAAAAGGCAAGAATTGTTCTACCGGCTGGGAAAGTACTGGCAACAGTTTTTTGAGATAGCCATGAAGTTGTGTTAATCAACTATCTTGAGAAAGGGACATCAACGGGGACATACGACGTACGATTACTTGACAATCTGAAGACAGAAACTGCACTTGAAGAAAACCAAGGTTTTGCTCCACGAAAACAACGTGTCACACTTCAGTGGTCGCAATGGCAAAAATTTACGAATTGGGCTTGGATCACTCACCCTATTCACTAGATTTTGTTTCCAACGACTTATTTTCTACTCCCTCAGCTCAAAGTTTCGCTGGGAGGACAGAGCTTTTCATTGAATGAGGTAGCCGTCACGTTCTTAAGCGCCTATTCTGAAGAACAAAATGCCAACTCCTATTTGGACGGATTAAAAAGATGGGAGCATCGCTGGCAAAGATACACAGACTTTGTAGTCTTAGTGGAAGACTAAGAAATAAAAATTAAACTTGATTATAGAATACTTGTTTCTGTGTTAGACTAGGGTACTTTTCAGACTACCTCTCTACCACTACCTTTCAAATTGTCTAGTAATGCAAGAATTAAAAATGAATGTAGTGAAAGTTCAAATGAGATTGTTATATCAGTAGTTACTGTTAAACAAATCTTTTTACTGCCGGTTCTTTGCAGACATCAAATAATGAAACTGAAGGTCAGTTTTCCCGGAGCTTCTCCTTCCATGCGTTATAGCCCGACCGGAATTTTGTTTTATGAACAGGTGGAAACAGAGAGAACAGCAACGACAACAATCTGAGACTAATAAACTTTGCAATAGAAGTGAAAATGAAAATTAGGAGTACTCGCTTTCCTAGGAAAGAAGCATATAATGGAACATGGAGGATTTAATGAAGGATGTAAGAACATGTCGAGAGGCTGATGCTAACTTGGACTACTTTCGGATGGGAATGAAAGTGAAAGAAATAAGGGTAGAGAGAAAACAAAGATCAAAAAAAGCAGAAATGGAAGGTCTAAAGAACGTAACTACAGCAAAGAACTTTACACAAGAAATATTAGACAAATTCAATACAGCAGAAGACACTGATAATGTAGAAAGTAAACGGAAAAAACTAGAAAAGACTATAAAGGGCGCATAGGCAAAAGAAAAAGGAATGCTTGGCTCAGGAGTGTAAAATGGAAATAGAAAAACATTAAGGGAAAAATTATTGGAATGGAAGAAAGAAATGGATAAAACAAAACATCAAGAACAAAGATAAAAGGCACGCAACGGAAGACGAGCCATTGAGAACAACATAATGACAATGGAGGAGAAATTAAAAAAAATGATCAGAATATCTTAAGTCAAGAAGTTAAATAAAAAACTTCTGTTCAGATACTAAGGAAATACGAAAAGGTTACCATTGTTCAATTGAAGAACAGTAAACTACAGAAACAAAGAGAGAAATTTAATTAACAGTGAAAAGGAAGTAGCAACGGATGAGAAGAACGTGAAAGGTTACTAAACGAAGACGCAGGAGAAAGTGAAAATAACTGTTATTTGAACCGAACGTATCCACAAGACGAAGTTGAAGAACCGACTAGGGAAAAAAATTAATAACATTATAAATAAAAAGAAAAACAACAGAACACAATAACCGCCGAAGACATAAAATATGGTGCAGCGTTGGTAAGGGACAAAATTTATGAAATAATAAAAGATATCTAGACCCAGGAAGTAATCCACAAACCTGGAATAAGGCTCTAACCTTACCTGTATATAAAAACTGCGACCGAACTGACTGTGCCAATTACAGACGGATTGCTTTTCTGGATGTTACTTACGAGATACTATCAGCATGAATTAAAAGCAAAATATAATTAAAAACAGAAAAAAACAAAGACAAGGTTTCGCAAGGCGGATCAAATTTTTGCATTAAAACAAATTAATTAAACATTATTAACATTAAACAACACATTACGTTAGGAATATGAAATACCTGCACACATACATATGGATTCCAAAAAAGCGTATGTCTATGAATAGCAGAGAAGTGATTAAGGCCCTAGGAAAGTTATAAATCCCACGAAAACTGATAAGACTAACAAATTTGATACTGCAAAGGAGCAAGTGTGCGGAATAAATGGAAACACATCTACCGAATTTGAAGTAAAGCCTGGACTAAGACAAGAGGACCCTTTGTCAACTCTACTATTTAACGTTTTGGAAGAGGTAATACGTGACAGTGGAATTAATACAAAAGGAACAATATTCACGGATACTATCTAGCCTGCGCAGATGATGCAGCACTGATGACTAGAAGAAAAGAAAAACTAATAGATGCAACCAAACAACTAATAACTGAAGCTAGGAAGAAGAGGCTATACATAAGCAATTATATGACATTAAGAGTAAATCATAACAAAAAAGAAGAAAAGGGATTTTAAACTAGAGCAAAATATGAAATTTAAGGAAGTAGACAGTAGACAGTAGGTCTATATAAAGTCGAAGAAAGCTACTATAAAAATAAAAATAAAATTATATAAAACTGTCCTAAGATCAACTTTATTATACATACGGATCAGAAACATGGGTGATGAACACAAAAGTACAAACAAAGATAGAAACATAGGAGAGGAAAATATTACGCTAAATTTTCGAGCAGAAGGAGAGGCACTGACAAAGAATGGGAAAGACAAACGAATAAGGAAGTATACGACCTATTTGATGAACCAAAGATCGGTGAAGTAATTAAGGCAAGACAATTACAATGGGCAGGATATTTGGAAAGAACGAAAGAAGAAAATTTAGAACAGTAGGTTACAGGGAACCGGAAGGGAAAACGAAGGAAAGGAGACCCAGAAGGAAATTGAAGGAAGCCACATCAGATGATTTAGAGGAGAAACAAATAACAAAGCAAGAAATAGAAAGCAATGGAAACATAGTACACAGCTTTTGACCTGAAAGGCCTGTTTAAAACTTATGTATATATATATATATATATATATATATATATATATATATATATATATATATTATAATAATAATAAATGACTTTGTGGCAACGCAAACAAATATACATAAAAAAATGAAAATACAAGCAATTCGAAGAAAACTTCCAGTAAAAATACTGCTCTATTAACTTTCCTTAAATAAGAAAACAAAAAAAGACATTCCTAACTCAAGCTTCCATGACGACACAAACAAAAAAAAAACAAAGCAAAATCACAGAAACATAACAAATATGGTAATGTCAAGCTGCAGAAGTGCATAAATAAGTAATAAGCTAATAGCATATACCAATGACAATCAAAAACTGATGCAAGTTTCAGCTTGCGTTTAACCCGGGATAGTGCTAGTATTTAACTATTACTATAGGTAAATTAAATAAGTAAAAGTACTCTAGCTTAGCACAGATTTATCACGGAGTGAGAAAATTTTAGCCTCAAAACGAGATCTAAGTTTTATTTTATGATGAAGATATGGCGGAGCTTTATACAGCATAGTCTCATGCAAGAGGCCCAGCAGTTATCTGTATCGGACTAGCATTAATATAATAATAGCACACAGGTGTCATGTGACATGAGTCATATGGATACAGCATCCTCTAATTAACGTAGGCATTTCTGATGTACTTAGAAATCTGATCACGATCATTTAAGAAAACACTCAGGCTTATGATAGGTAGACTAGAACTATTTATTAATTTGAATGTTCATAATCATATCCAGATTTTCACGTGTCTTGATGATAACGAATAATGTTACCTGGAATTTGACCTGGTTCATTGTCAGAGCTAATATATTCAACTGCGATACACCTGTTTGGGGATTTGAAAGAGCATATCCTTCGCATAAGCACGGCACATACAATACTCAATAGATGACTTTAGTTTGTAGGTGAAAATTGAAAATAAAATGGGACCCGTGTACTTTGAATTCGCTGCTATGATAGAGGTTAGTTTAGCAACCACAATTGCCATGTCAAATAGTAGATTAATCTGTTTCGGAATTTTTTAAAGTAAAACCAATAATACTCATTCACTAATAACTGATGTTTGACTGTGCCAAGGTTAGACGATGTACGCCCAACAAGTATGGAAATGACTATAGTAGAAATGTATTTCGGGTGATGTCGCGTAGTTAATATTTTACTTGACGTTTCGCTGATCATGCTGTCAGCTTCTTCAGAAGATTTCTAAAGACTGCTGTTGTTGTCTCTTACTCCTCGCTATGTATCCCATTTCTGTTCTGCTTTGCTGATCCATAACCGTTCCGTTCCGCCGAATCGCGTCGTTGGTTGTATGACGACTCCGTAGTGGTAACTTCCACGTGTTGATGATCTTGTATCTGTCTTCGCGATTGAAGTTGTTGGTGTTCTTCATTATTTCTATCGATTCGCGTATTGGCGTAGTGGCTGGTCTTGGCTAATACCTTAACGTCGCTGTAGGTTATGCGGTGGTCTGCTTGTTGGTGCAGGTGTTCTGCTACTGCAGATTTTTCAATATGCCTAAGGCGTGAGTCTCTCTCGTGTTCTTTCACTCTGCGCTGAATACTCCGTCCTGTTTGACTGCTGTAGCTTTTTCCACATTGGCATTTCAGTTCGTATATGCCTTTTGCTCGTAGTTTCGGTAACACGTCTTTGTTGGGAGGGAAGACATTTGTACTATGGATTACGGTCGTGAAAGCCTACACTCAACTAATGGAAATGACTAATTGCACACTAAAGGCTACTGAGGATAGGACAAGTTACATCTCCTTTGAGCCGTCATTACACGTAGAAAAAAAATTGATTAGCTTGTTCTTTAATATTGAAAATGACGTCATTTTTAAACATACGATAAAATTAAAGCTGTACTTTATAAATGAAGGGAAAACTTCAAACATGATTTGTGTTATTTTGAACTCCATTCTATCAAATAAAACTACAAAAATATATAATAATAATGTTAAATGCCATAAATTAGAACATATTGATTGAAGAAAATAGTCTTGGTTAAGTGCTGCAATTCTGCATTTAATCAAAGATATTTCTTCTCTTTATTATTTATATTCATGCACGATTTGGGCACAAAGGAAATTAAGCGATTTAATATAAAATGAACGAATGGGATGGGCTGAATATTATTTAATAAAGACAATATTCCAGTAAACATTTGTATGAAAACTGTTCTAAGAATTCGGAATTAATATACCGATTCTCATAAAGCGACGTTGACGAAATTTATGCTTCGCGTCACAGAAGGGATTATCACCAGACCCTCATAGCAACCGAATATTGAGGAGGCGGCGAACGCTAGAGTGTGTGAGCCGTTTTTCACATTCAAGCGCAAGTTATGGTGACTGCTTGTAACACGAAAAGATTTAATTAAATTTTAATCTAGGGATTCTGAGCGAGAATCTATTGCACGTTGAAGCTATTCACTGCTTCTCATAAATTGTTCCTGTCGCCTCCCATTCCCGTTCCTACGGGACACCTGGAAACCGTACAAAACGCTTCAACAGGTTATGTGGAATAAATAGGAAGAGAACGTCCGCTAGAATTTTTAATTATAGTTCGCGTTAATCAGAAACTTACCATCGTAATTATGCAAACGTTTCCACTAAACGTAAAAATTAAATTAAAGTTCCTTAGGAATTCCGATAATTTGATTTTCAATTAAGTTGGCAATGTTACCAGAAACCGTATAACTCTAAAGCATAGTCCAGTGCAATATTTGTCGTTTCACAGCCACACTAATTGTCGGGTTAATTAAATTGTATTTTAACGATTTTAAGGATATTCTTTAAATTTGATGTAAGGCAGTGTGATTTTACTATAATTTATGCACATCCATACCAAAATTTAGAGCAAAATTAACAAAAATAATTCGGAAACAAGTTTTCTGTAAGTATACAGAGTGTTCAATTTCCGCTGCACACTTGCTCCATTTAAAAACTAAACTTGCATTAAGTTTGGTTTTCTAAACGTTTTAAACAAAAATATATTTTGACCTCCATTACAACCCTTACACTATCAGCAACACAGAGAGAAAAGAAGAAACAAATAAAAGTACCTTTTCATCCATCTTCACAATATAACATATCTAATTTATTTAAAAAATTTAACTTACAACTTTTCTAATCGCGATACTTTCAAAAAAATTGTTGTATAAAAACGAAATTAGAAACAGAAATGACTTGGACAAATCTGAAACATATCCAATTATACAGTGTGTCCCAAAAGGTTTTATACAAATGGAGAAAATGTTTCTTACATTTCATAAAAAAAACATTCTTGTTGAAAAGCTCTGCATGACTTGTAGATTCATAATCAAGTACAAAATGTTTAAAACATTGGCTGGAATCCAGGGAAAATCAAAATGATGATTTGGAGTGAGAGTAAAATACGTACAAACTTTAGTGTACGTAAAATATTATTACATCGCAAAATCCCATTCATGTTGAAAATAAATTTAGAACGAAACATCGAAACTGATGTGATCCAATCGGTCGTGGAAAATCCAAAATACTCACTTCGAAGAAGATCCAATTTATAGAATGTAAGTAAAACTACAGTTGCAGGAATTTTAAAAGCCAATAAATTTGAACCATACAAACTCCAATTTACCCATACTTTAAAAGAAGGAGATGATCCAAGGACGATTGACAAGGACTTATGACACGACACTTACTTTGTTAATCCCAATTTCCATGTCCAAACCAAAGATCAATAGTCATTTAAGAGTAATGTATGGTGTGGCATTTACAAAGACAGAATCTTTTTTCGAAATAAGATGAATGGAGAAAGACACCTACAATTTTTAAATATTCAGTTGTCGGACTTTCTTAATGAACTACCACTAAATGAACGAGGAAAGATATGGTACAAACAAGATGGAGCACCATGCAAATATTCGGGATTTTCTCCTCCACACTTTTAACTGTAAAGTGATCGGGAGGTACATGGAGTTTCTTTGGCCTCCAAGGTCTCTAGACATTACCCTTCTAGACTTTTTTTTGTGGGGCTACTTGAAAGAAAGGGCATACCTTCAGAGGCCATTTCAAGATGTTGATGATCTTGAAAGAATATTAGAGAAACATGTAAAGCTATAACTCCAGATGTGATTAGAAATGTCATAATAGAATTTAATCACCTGCTTAGGAAAGGGACGGTTGATACATTGAAGTTCCGTAGTATTTAAGAAATTTTGCATGTTCTCAATAAAATTTATTTGTTGCGTATTATTCATTGTTGATAAATTCATAAGGAGGTTATAAAATTTTTATTACGTCCTTTATTCGATAAATAATCTAATTAATAATATATTATAATTTTTATCTGGGAAAATCACTAAAGTTTGTATGTATTTTACTCTCAGTCCAAATCATCATTTTGATTTTCCCTGTATTCCAGCCAATGTTTTAAAAATGTTGTACTTGATTATGAATCCACACGTGATGCAGAGCTTTTCATCAAGAATGTTTTTTTTGTGAAATGTAATTTTTTCTCCATTTGGGACACATAAATTATAGAGAAAAATCGGCCCGAGCAAAACATTTTGTTGATACCGGATATGATTTTATATTGAAGGCAATTTATATGATAAAATACAAAAACAAACTTATTAATTCTGACTTGTACCGTATCTATAATTACAGTTTGTCAGATGTGTCTTCGCTGTCGCTGTTTAAGGTTGTTTACTTTCATTCCATATTTGGCCTTTATACCTTGACCATTTTCAAAATTTTTTGCTGCTATTTATTATTATTATACATACATATGGTTAAGCTACAAAATACACGTTCAAATTTTAATCGAGTTCGTGTGAAAGAATTTGGATTTTATTCTTATCATTGAAAAATTATAAAGCTCTACATCAGCAAACAAAAAATACTAAATTGAGAAAGCAAGTATAGCTTTTGTAAATCTTTTGGTTCGTAGGCAATGAACCAAATAATAATAATTTCCAAGTTATATTTAATAATGTCTATAATGTCTACATTTAATTTATTCACTTTGCTATATTGCAATAATTTGAATTGATATGTTAACTGATATAATTACCACATAGGTTCTAATTGGTTAAAGATTACTAGGCAACCCGTTCCTCTATAAACCGTGATGTTGGTATATTTAACTAGTAATTAATTTTTTTGTGGAGTTTCAAATAAGGTGTTTAAAATTTAACAATTTTAAAAGTTTCCAGGCAAAAGATGGCGCCGGCGCACCTATATGGACGGCGTGCCCCGCCTCTGTGCATCCGCATAATTTCGACATATATGGAAGTGATCCCTGATTCTATAGCTCAGGCAATGATGTGGTCCTAGGATAGTGGAGACAGCCCGAAAGCAGCGGGGATGGATATATCATATATACCTCTACTTTAATTCTGATTTTTTTAAAATAGAGGGACCAATAAATAAAGAAAGAAACAATATGCATTAAGCAACCTTGGGTTTTTACTTATAAAAATATTATCTTAATTTGCGGTACAGGTCGAGGATGAAGAATTGCATATAAAGACACATCTCTATATGTATGTATATAGATAATAGGTCTAATATAATTTTAATAGGAGTGTAGAGATCATATTTCAATATTATCTACTTAATGAGATCCTTATAGATGCCTTACTCATAGCATAATTCTGTACGTGCTTTAAAATTCAAAGTTATGATTGTGTAAAGAAGTGATTGCTTCTAGACATTTTATTCCTTTTAGTTTTTCTTTCCATCTACCAAAATTTTTAGAGAAGAGGATTTGTCACACCGACGAAATATGCACGGTTGGATGTTATATGTCCGTCGACTTCGGACTATCGTCACAATCCCGGAACCACACCACTGCATGAGCGACAAACTGAACAGTCTCTGTACTTGAATACAACTTTATGTTGTGCAGAACTTGTCCTTGAATATTTTTGTTAGAAAACATTTTCTGTAAATTATTCAAATATACCAAATGGACAGCCTGTATGGACTGGAAGTAGTGTTAATTTAATTTATACCATGTACTATTGTTAACGACTTCGCATTAACGTAAAAATGTTTTTTCTGCTGTAATATTGTATGTATGATTTTTCTGTCATCCCCTGCCTTTTGCAAGAAAGTATCTATCTAATCTCTGAAACACAATATCCAACTGTTGTACAAAATTTAGTAGTTTGTAAAGTATATTTACATATGCTAGGCTATGTTTATCTAGAAATTGGTGACTTTAATTAGAATAAAATAGAAGTACAAGATAATATGGTAACGCTCTACAAATATTGGAATCCATCAGAACCTTACCGTGGAGGAAAGTATCCCATTATAGCTACTTCCCGACATACATAGATAACTGCCTACTTACATTATGTAAATTTGAAGAAATGAAACAGAGTGGAAATGTTCACGTTGTAGAAATGAAATGAAATTTAAATTCTACCGGTTGTCTTGAATGGCTAAGTAAATTACATTACCAGGGGTTGGCAGTATTGTCATTGAAAACGATACGCTTTACATCGAAGGCGTATAGAAGCTTGTTAAATAAACGATATTAAAATGGATTAAAATGATTTAATCTAAAACTGTAAGGTTACTTGCTTACAGCAATTACTGTTGAATTATGCGATTCCCCATCCTTCTAGAAAATCAGAATTGTAAAAACATACCTTTAATCTACCGTAAATAATACTTTCACATAATAGCATATCAAGTATTAAGAACAGACTTCCACATATGAATATGAAATGCATACCGGGATCAGTGAATTAGCTTATTTTAATGAATATTCCTATATTTCCGAAGTTATCTGCTTATCTTAAACAAAGGGAGAGAAAAAATGGACCAGTCAACACCAAGTCGCCACATTTGTTTTTGAATTATCGCAGTGTAATAAACAAGTGATAGGGAGAGCGATGATTGGAAGACCCTCGCAAATTACTGAATACTGGATGGTCCAAGTAGTTATATTGGCCATTCATCTCGACTTCGACCATACTTCTGGCAAATGAAGCTGTACGAGGATAGTCTGAAAAGTTTCCAACCCAACACAGGAACAAGTATTTTTTATCCAATTCGGTTTTATTTCTCAACATAGTCTCCCTGCTTCTCATCCCAGCAATGCTCCCATCTCTTTAATCCGTCCAAATAGAAATTGGCATTGTGTTTCGCTAAGTAAGCGTTAATCTCCTCTTTGGATGAATATCTCTGTTTTCCGAGCGAAATTTGGAGCCTACAAAACAGGAAAGAGTTGGCAAATTTGCGAATTTTTGCCATGATGTGTGTGAAACGCTAGGTTGTCTTGTTTGAACAAAACATTCTTTTTCTCCAAATGCGGCAGGTTTTTCGCATTTTCATCCAATGCACAACGTTCTCTCGAGATACCCACAGCCTCTGCTATCTCTTTAATCTTAATTGGACGATCGTTTGTCATCATTCGGTGAACTTTTCTAATGTGATGTGTGTGTATCTGTACGTAGTTCCTATGAGTAACGCCATCTTCATGTTGAGGCTTGAAGCTTTTCAGACTACCCTCGGAGATGGACTAGAACTAAAAGAGCATGACGGTTGGAAACTTTCGGACTTAACGGCAAGTTATGAGGAGATTCCCTTTAAAATAATATAAAATTCAGGGGATGATAATAACCAAGTGTGCGGCAATATTGTTGAGAATGAATATAAGAAAGGCATTTGTTCCTGATTCACATAAAGCGCTTTTTATTAATATATTAGCGAAATAAATAGTTCTGCGATACACATTCGCCACTGCCATTTGCAACAGTTGCACGTTTATCTTTAATATTAATAAATAATATACTATTCATGTGGCTTTGTGTCTTATGTATTCTCCTTAAGTGATGTTACTTACCATCATGTTTCAACCATTACAACTAATAAAAGCAACATTGATGATTTCATTTGTTAGAAGGAATAAATTGGCCTTAAAATCGAACATAGACAAGTAGATTGCATAAGACGTCATGGGTTTTATCCCAATTGCCTCTGATGTGTTTTACTATGTCAAATGTTTTCATTTTAAACTATTAAAAATCGGTAGCTTAATCCATGCAACTGTCAGTAGTCAGTACTTTAAGTTTGATGTAGCTTAAATGTAAATCTTCACCCAATACAAAAAGTATAAATTGATTTGATTTAAATGAATTCAAGCGGGTTACAAGGTATACTAAGAAGAGAATACCAGCAATCAGAAAATTCAAATTTTAGTATAGCTCTAGATACTAAAATAGTACCTTCGTATAAGAACAACAATTTTCAGCGGCTGCCTCGCCTGATTGCATCCGAAGACTTACACAGTATTAAAATTTCTGTAAAACCTCGTCAATTTTCTGAGAAAGCTATATCCCAAAATCAGTCGATTCGGCAGATAAAAATGGCGAGCTCTTACACTTACTTAGATAGTTTTTGTTTCCATTTTTTGGTAGCAATAATGAGCAAAATTGTTATAAAAATAAAAATAACAAATGCAACATAAAGCTACAATACAAAGGACAATTAGTATTTCACTTATAAGCTTGTAAATATAATGTAAGTCGTTTGTTTTGTCTAGTTTCCCGGCGCATCCACCAAATATTATTCTAGAAACATACTCTCGGTGATTACTTTCTAATTTCAACTTTTACGTGATTTTAAGCAAACATTAAACAAGTTACTTTTAAAGTTTCTTTAAATTGCTAATTTTGCGAATTTGCACATTTTGGAACAAATGTTTTATGTAATCCAAATTTTTATAAATTCATGTGAAAAGAAAATCTTACTACAAATTTAAATTATTAAACCATTTCTGAATTCAGACGGATTTATCTGAAGTATTACCAGATTAAATAGAGCCCTAAAAGGGGAAAAGCAAATTCTTGTTTTATTAGTAGGATTTGCTTTCTACCGCATTTGGAAATCCTATCAAAGTTTGCGGTTTCGTTTCTCTTCAAACATTAATTGCTGGCGAGAAAATAATTAATACGTGGGATCGCTAACTGAAGCATAAACTCTCATACTACAACTATAGAGATTGACACAATTTAGTCAACTTCGTTACATGGTTTTGTGTTTGATCATGTCCAATTAGTTTCCGCATGTGGGCAATTTTATGTAATTGGGTTCTGGTATATTATCAGTTGAAGTACAGACAAAATCCAACATCACCGTCAATGGTTTCGTTCTATAAATAGAGATGAAACTAAAATTTGAGGGCGCTTTTAATTAATACGTTCTTCTTCTCCAGTCAAATTTGATTAAACGTGGTTTTTCTATACGGCTCCATTCATGTATCTGATCACTTTATAAAAAATCCTATAACTTTATCACGATTCTAAAATAGAACCCACTCAGCTTTTTTAACTATTTGCACGAACGTATTCAATTTTGTATACAGAAACAATTTTATACAGGTTTTTTTAAATTAAAGTAATTCAAAATTGAATTACAATAAAAAAGAAAGTGGATAAAGTTACTACAATGTTAAAAATTAGCGAACTGAAAAGAATTAAAAAGCAAGCAACATTATTATTTTCGATTTCCCACAAATTTGGAAAATAATAGCATATCCTATAATTATCTGGAATGAAAGACAAATTTGCCAGTTAAGAAGGTTGCGTAATAGTTCGTCTGAATACCTATAAATATTGTATTGGCAAAACATAAAAATGAACACTTCATTTAATTTGTATAAATGTGTATGCAAGTCCCAACGTACATAATCTGAATTGCGTTTCAATCTTTATTATAACTTTGGATTTCGACGGTAGCTATTTGCAGTAATATTGGTCTCAAAGTTCTTCGAAGCGTCTTTTACGTTGCATTTTTATCAATGTAAGATTGATTATAGGTTTTTATTGTTTTTCTTTCAAACAAGACTGAAAATAAGCAAAATATGTTTCTCAATGTTATAAATTCTTATAATAAATCATGTACTTCTTACAGTGTTACTATTATGTTACATATTAATAAGTAACACTTCACGATATTTTCAATTGCAATATTTGGCATTCTAAAAGCTCGAATAATTGCCCTTCTAACTGTAACTACACCAACTAAATTACTTACGATTGTTACTTTAATTGAAAAAAGTAATCGCTAGAAAAACAAAATCCACTCCAAAACAGGTTGTTTTCGTTTCTTCTAGAAATGATCTGACCTATTCCTAGAATCTAAAATATCGATTTTGCATGCTATAACCGGATATCAGTCCCTGTATAGATTTGGCTACTTTTTTCTTGAAGTAGGTTTATATATAATGTTAAAATTTCAACGGTATAAAGTTATTCAGTAAATAATTATTGAAAAAAAAAATTAAAAAATATTTTCGGTAACCTATGTGTTGTAGTATGGTCAATAGCGATCTATAATTTTTTGACAATCCAAGACGCACCCCAAACGAGGCGAAAAAATACGTAAATACTTTAATATATTTTGAAGGGAGCTCCATGATTTTTTCACCAAATATACTTACAAGAGGTAAAAAGTATCACTCGATACAAGGGGTTAAGCAGATATTGTATAAAATTCAACTCACTATCAAAATAAAACATTGTGATCATTATATTTGACTCTATGATGATATGTATGGTGCAAAAGTCACAGGGGCTCCATCAGCGCACTGTACAAAAACATAATATATGAAGGGATCTATGAATATGTTTGTCTTACTACAAGATACTATGAACACAACACATGAACTCATGGGCTAGCAAAAAAGATTTTTTATTTTTTTCAACAGTTATTTACTCGACAACTTTGCATTTTATACAGCTTAATATTAACAAACTTTAATATTTTATATAAAACTACTTCAGAAAAAGATCAAATCTGTGCAAAAGTTCACTTTCACTAGATTATCCAGCTATAGCCTCTTAGCTTTACCATAAAATAAAAATGTGTATGTTAACAAAAAACAAGAGAAGGTGTTTCCAATTCCATTTGATGGTCAGTAGTGTACTTTAGATTAAAAAATAATTTTGTTTTTCTGTTTTTCTTTTAAAAATTGTACCAGAACAAAGGGGTGGAGATTTAATCAGACCCATAACATTTAAATTTTCAAGCACAAATTTGTGTTTCATATTTTTAAGTGAATGGAACCGTTTAAGCTTCAGATATAACGTGCTTTTCCGTAGTACCATAAAATCGCGTCATACGCAAAATTCTTTTGATGTATCGAGAATGGAAATGATTAAAACATATTTGTGAAAACTACTTATTTAATTCTAATTCATTTATTATTCTTGTGAACATTTAGCTTTTTAGTCAAGTATCAAAAAACTATTAAAAGATATAATGAAAAATTATGTTTTGATACTATCAAATAGATATATCCTGGAGCACTAGCTATGACCATGTTAGTTCACAATTTAAGAGAAATAAATTAAAAAGATTAAATCCATAAAACTTCAAATCATCTTCAGTACCTTACAAAAACCAGTGAACACTTAACATAGCTGCCTCCTTTCTACCATTAATACTAACATAGATTTTAACATTCATCCTGATATCATGGTACAATTTTTTATACAGCGATTTTATTAACTTTCAAAATCATCAAATATTTATTTATTTAATCGTTTGAGTATACAAAGAATTAATCGAAGCGATACTTTGCTCTTGGTGAAATATTTCTTACACAATCAACGAAAAACACCCAACTTTTTTTGTGTGAAATTATTAGCAAGTGTTTTTCCTTTGATTGTGTGAGTATACAAGTATATGGTGAATTAATGTGTCAGCGAAAAAATAATAAACAAGAATAGGTAAAGTAAATGATGAGAAAGAAACAAAATGTTACAAAAATTTTACCATAAAAGACAAAATATGTTTAAGTTGCATAAATTAACGAAATAATTCATATTAAAAAATATTAAGAAATTAAAAATTTGGCCATAATTCTAAAACGATATATCAATAAATTCTTATAAATTTTATTTTAATGCACTGTTAAAAAAATGCAACACAAATTTATATAATTTAAACATGTCTGTAGATATTTTTTAATATTGCTAATAAATTACAATAATCCCAAAATAATTTTAATTACTTACCAAGCACAAACAGGTGCAAACCATGACCAGCACAGTCTTGAACGTAAAATTTCTGATTAGAAAAAAGGACATTTCGTCTATAAAAAAAAAATAATCACTATTGACATAGAATGAAGTATAAAAACGTCGCGTATACGTGACAAAAACAAAGAAAAATCAAGTACCGGAAGTACGGAAGTGCGCCAGAAAAACCGAGGAACTGTTGCTCCAAATTACGCGAGTTCTTCCTCGCAACAAGTTGCTCTCCACCGCTGTCTGCCACGTCACTTCCTTCGAGTTATGGGGCGCCCCAATGCAGCGCTTAGTTTTATATCCTGTGAATGCGGGGGTGGTGGATAAAGCGCAGAATCCACCCTCACAGTAGGGGCGGCTTCGCAGTTCTAAATAAGCCATCCGAACACGATTTATGACAACTTTCGAAGAAAGTACAAATCGCCCGCGAGTTAATTTAATAATGGGAACTGGGAGATGAATAATGGAAGTTTGATGGAAAAAGCGATATCGATGATGACAGAATTGGTTTAATATCCATTATCAGTATAATGTACATTATCAGATACATTACCAATATTCCGAAGATACATTAACTGTATTTAATAGCGTCGACTAAATGAACACGTTGACAATTTTCTGCAAAATCAGCTTTACTTTTTCAATTAATTTTTCTTGGAAGTTTCAATCAATTCCATTCTCCTCTTTTCATGAAAATTTCTCTAATAAAACTTGGATAGATCCAAATTTAATTGATATTGATGTTCACGTTTAGTGACTGAAAATCAATATTTCCCTTTTCCATTAAAATTAAAACATGGATTCATCATTCACTGAGGCACAAATCTACAAGTATCTATAATTATCTACATCGGAAAAAGACTGAGTTGAAAAAATGCGAAAATTTGGCGGATTACTTACTAACGCTATTGAGACCAACTGTCCAAGAAGACTGCCCATTTCTAATACATTCCCACAATAATTATTAATGACAACAACCACACAAGAAAAAGATTTATTACTAAAAATGGGGCCCCCGCAAATAGATCAAAATGAACATTAAATAACTAAAATTTATGACAAAGAAAAAGTATCGCTTAAATGACTCATTTGAATGACTTAGCAACAGGTTGAAAGCAAATAAATATTAATATTAAAAACAAACAAAAAAAAATGTGACAGCATGATGCTGAGTGCGGTCCGTTGGCAGGAAAACATCAGCCTACCCTCATTATTCTGATAGCGGTGAGGGTCCCGGCTCGCGGTCTTCCTGATGATGCCGACCATCTCTACTTTATGCACTTTTGAGTTCAGTTGAACCACTACTTAGGCTCTTTACTTCGTAGAGCGTCTAGCGCACCTTTATACGATAGAATGATGGTATAATACAACATGATTGTCCATAATCTTCTTCAGTAGCTCTTACGGTTACGGTTACGGCGGAACGCCAAATGTAATCTCCTTTACAAAATAAAGGCCTTGGGCAGTTAGGGTTTGATACAGACAACCGACATTTAGGCGCTAGTCACACATCTTATCGCCTTGGCCCCTGAGAGCAGACGTTTTCATAATAATCGTTATAACACTCTAATGGGTGATATCGTCTTATCCCTGAATAGGCGTCATCTTCCACCCATCACAACGCATACAAAATGTCATATGGGAAAAAATCAATACCTTTCTCGTCACGCTCCTGTCTATTTCTAACATAAAATGTTAAAAAATATGCACTCAGCATATAGGGTGAACTAAAAAGTAATACATTTAGAATAAATACATTCAGAAAAATTAATAATAATGCTAATAAAATTGGATATCCCGTTAGAACTTCTACAGTAACATAAGAAGGTCTTTTTAACAGAGAATAAAAATTCCATTGGTGATTGAGTATGGTCACCATAAGAGGGCGCAAAAAGAAGGTCCTTTTCAATGAAAAATAACCAAGTAGGAAACCAATTACTCGATCTATTGTGAGCAAAGCTTGGAAGCGTTTTAGAGGAACGGTTTATATGAAGACTCCTTCAAAATCTGGAGCTCGAAATATTGTAGGTAATAAAGACAAACATTAAACGTATTGCGAAAATCAACATGTTTCTACACGTCACACATTCTACTTCAAGAATTCTCCGAAATAATTTTGACCGACATGTTGAATAGATTTAGCTAACAGGATAGTTCTTTTTCACAATAAATAAACGCGAGAAGGAACTTGAACTGAGCGCGTTATACTATTATTATAATTGTTATGTATTATTATATATATATTATTATATATATATTATTATATATATATTATAATTGTTATGTATTATTATATATAATAGCGCGTTATTAACAGATATCTTACTGGAGATAGGTCTTTAGATGTTGCAGAATCCAATTATTCCGCCTCTCAGGGTACTATTTCCTAATAATGAAGAGGTTAAACAAGAACCAATAAACAATAATCTAAACCCTGTTGTCTGGTTCCAACAAAATGAGGCACAACCACATTATCAACACAATGTTAGAAACTATTTAAGGGAAGTCTTGCCAATCTGGCAGGTAGGAAGAAAGAAAGTTATGTAGTAGCCGCCAGGATCAGCATATCTTATTCCGGGTGTCCAATTTTTTTATCAAACCATTTAAAGAACAACATTTACCGCAACCTTCTTGAAAATTGTGTCTAATTAAAACAGCGGATCAGAGAATAGATTTTTTAAATTTCTTTTCAAATTCCACTTCCTGGATTCAAACGTTTACATTTTATATTTCATTTTGTTTTGTTTTTTGAAATATTTTTGATAAAACAAATATTTTAACAGTTATAACTAGAAAAAAAAATCCTTGTCGAGTAGCTAAAGAAGCTACACCTTTCTATTTTTGAAAGGAAGTAAGTCATGGCGTCATATGTAAAGACATGACAAACAAAATTTTTTCTTGTATTGCTCTCAGGAATTCCAAGATCTCACCAAACAACTTTTATGTAAATACTCTTCTATATAACGCACTGTAGCAACTGTAGAACCCTTATTCTACATAATTTGAACACCCTGTTCACCCAAGAAATTATCACAATAGACAGATAATGGTTTTGGAACTATTATTTAAACAAATTAGCCTGAAAAACTAATCACAATTGTCAATTTGTCAAATCTCAATTCTAAAGATGCAAATTGTTATTTACTGTTATTTTTTCACACAGATAGTTGCATCTGGGAAAATTTACCCTTCCCCCCCAATTCACCGCCGTACCTTTACTGCCTACATTTTACCAAAAATACTTAGCCAAAGTTATTCAATAAATAGACTTACATTAACATATAAACCTTGCCCTACATACAAACCAACACCACCTTCTCTGGTCAAACTATCTACTCTGAAAATTTGAAAATTATTCATAAAAGATAGATTGGAGTCTAAACTGCTGCTCAATTGAAGTAATACACTAATAAAGAGTTCCTAAAAAGTAATAAAAAATATTTTTTGTAGGGTAATTTAGGTTACTTTTAGTTTGCGTTGTTATAAGTAATTAACAATGCACAAAATGTCAGATTTTAAAATATTATCGCATAAAATCCAGTATAAAGTTGTTTGTTTCTTAGCTGCTGGAATATTTCACCTAACATGAAAGATTCGTATTCACTTTTCGACATTAGCTTACATCTGTCAGATTGTTGCTGAGTTAAAACTACATTTATATTACTTAAAGCACTAAAAATGCCACGTCTTAGCGAATATATGAACAATACTACAAAACATATATTCTAACAGAAAAGTGTCTAGAATCCATAACGCATCTCACAGTATCACTAACAGAGTGAGAGGAGAATGACTCCTATATCTAAGACTCCAGATTAGACGAAATGGGTTTCAATCGTCTAGGACGTTGAATAACGGTCTTCGTGAGGATGCAGAAGTGATTGCGAGTAATCAGACAGTTTCACTGTACATCATTCTGATAGCAGAGAGTGTAGAGGTCTTCAAAGAAACATGGTTACGCGTGTGCCATTTGAAGGTGGGAATGTTACGGTTTGGGGCGGCATATCTTTAAACGGTCGCACCGAGCTGGTGGTTTTAAGAAATCAATCCATGAATGCAGAGCGGTATAGGGACTTGTGTATTCTGCCGATTGTTGTGCCATTTGCATGAAATTTTGAAATAAATTTAGTATTTGTGGACTATAATGGTCATCTTCACTGAGGCCGCATTGTGTGTGAACGACGTCAGTGTTAACAATAATATTGAAAGAAGTTTTAAAAATACATATTTTGTTATATTTCAGCCATCTTTCATTTTTTTTTCTTTATATTTTTTGGCTAATTTCTTTTATTAATTGACCACTTGAATTGAACAGCAGTTTATATATAAATAAGCCATGACTTAAGGAAGTTTTGTCAGATATTATCGTAGTGCAATTCAACGGCGGAAATTATTGCGAAAATAGTTATCGATAAGTAAAGATAAAATTTTGGTATATTTTGACTAAGCTGCCTTTGAACCTCGGGCTATAATCTGTTCGGCGATCTCAAGAACGAATGATGATTTTAGAGTCTTTAAGTGAACTTATTGATTATTAGGATGAGTATGATTTGCGTTTCAAATTGCCCTCTCCGTACTTTCACGTTAGTAAACGAATTTTAGTTCGGTCCTGTTCTCTTTAGATTCAGTACTTCGATGAAGTCTCGTACAGTAATTATGTGGTCGCTTCCAGATTGGATGATTTTTCATCCAAAGAAGTTCTGAAAACTTAGAGCGGTATCTGGCTCTCTTACTTTTCCAGTAAATCGTCAGATGTTTCTTAAATGAGCCATAGGGTGTACTTTGTCTTTGCACCACTTCAACTTAGGCTATATTTCTGGTTTTAAATGTGTTGTGTGAGTGTCGGTACATACGACAGTTTGATATATATTTAGTCTGTTGTGACTCCCTTTTCTCGGTTTTCTATCTATTAAGATTTGGAAATTCTCATTTGCTTTCTTCAATACACCTTTTTGTTCTATTGTCGTGTATTCTATCTTGACTGTTTTCCTTTCTGTCTTAACTAACTAAGGTCGCGTCGCAGGTATTGACAACTTCTCGAATTGCTGTGTATTTTCTTCGACTTCTTAGATTTTTGTCCGTGTTTCTATGTCCAGTTCCTCGAAAATAATGTAAACTCGTTCTTGGAGCTTGTCAAGCTGTGATTGTGTACGTGCCTGCGATTTTTGCAAGTTGGTGAGTTGTACGTGAGATTGAAAAGTTCTGATATTTTGATTGACATCAGTTTGTAAATAGATTAATTGAGCTTCTAGATTTTGTCTGATTCGCTTCTTGTGTTTGTTGATTTGCTTCCAGCTTTTGTTCTTTTATAGTTTGTAGTTTTGTTTGGTTAACCTTTAACTTTTAACAGGTATTGTTCTACCTTCGCAGAGATGTTGAGTATTTACTTGTACTCCATTCTGTAGAGATCAATACAGTGTTCATTTCGGCAATTTTAATTAATGATTTTTAATTGATTAGAATTTGTAGTCTTAAATATTCTCATCAATACTCGTTATATGTCATATTCCTTTGCTTGCAAAGCTGTGTAATTAGCGAAACGCGTCTGCAGAATACGGTGGTGGTGGTTCCGTGTTAATTATTCATTCTTCCTGCTTTTGTTCAAGAGCTTTGAATAGAGCCATTTCGCTTTCTTGTAGTTGTTGATCACCTACAAACTTGCTTCGTGTATGTTTCTCATATTGCTTGCTGTTAACTCTACAGTTTATTCACCATCGAAAATTTGTTTCAAACAAAAAGAGCGAACTTTCGCAATATCATGTTGTGCTCTTTTTTTTAGTACATACAATACAATAGTACAATATGTAAGAATAAATATTACACACTTTAATCGCTTGATCTATTTTAATTTATTTTGCTATTGTTGTTAAGCCTGATTTCTTTGATGCAAGTCCTTTTAAAGATACTACATAGCGTCACATTTGCAGTGGGGTCATTATAAGTGGCATGTGCGGTTAAAATGAATTTCTAAAAATATGTAATTTCAGAAACGTAGCAACGGACGGGGCGGAAGGACGTTTGTCCAAAACAATTTCTGCAAATCCGCACAATTCACATAAATGAATATATTTAATGAAGCAGCTACCACCAACCAGTATGTGTATACGCGTTTCGCTGTATCACAGTTCATCAGAACATCTATGTGGAAGGTAATTTAACCTTTCACTAACGAATTAGTAAGACTGCAGAAATGAGCGCGAACTCATTAGCGGCGATGATATATTTCGAAAGCGGTCGGACATACCCGAAGTCGGGATTCATACGCGTACCATTAGGTTGGATTGATGATAGATTCCTTAACCGATTTCCGACATTAGACCACTGCACTATTGTTAAATGTATTGTTTGCAATATCAATATTTTACCGTACAGTATTTTTGCTTGTAAAAGACATGTTAATAGCAAACAACACCTGTTAAATGCGAAACGCGATCTAATCGCGATCAAATTATAAATTTCTATATGACTTTATTTTTATGTTAAGTGTGCGCAACATTCCACAAAATATTGTAGACAATGAAGAATTTCGAAGTGGAGATTGCCAACAAAAGCTTAATTACAGTTTAATTTACCGCGGGTGAAAAACACAATTCAAAGCAGAGATAAAAAATAAAAAAACATGGCTGACGGTGAATGAAACAACGGATGCAAGAAAGAATTGTGTTAGTGTGCACTTTAAAAAGTGATGTGGCGTCCGTGCCTCTTCTTTTCCGTAGTACAATATTACAGAAACTATAATAAATACGTTTGGGAAGTGCAATATATCGGTAACCCGACTTGTAATGTTGACTGCAGATAAGGGTTCAAACATGGGTAAAGCTGGAAAGATACTAAAACGATCTCATCCTCAATTGCTTCATGTAACCTGTTTGCTCCATGCATGTCATCTTGTAGCTGAGTTTACTGCAAACACTTATCCAAAAGTAGATCAATTAATAGTTTCTACTAAAAAAGCTTTTATTAAATCTCCAAAATGCATTCGTGAGATTAAACAGGCTTGTCCGGGCATTCCTCAGCCACCACAGGCAGTACTAATGAGATGGGGAGTATGAGCGAGTCTTCAATGGAAGCCATGCTAATGATACAATACTACAGCGTTTTGCATCAGACTACATCAACAACACAATTAAAATAATATAGTAAGTACATACATTATTTTTAATATTGATAGTAAGGCTTACCTAGGACTGTATAAAACCATCTGCAGGCTTACTTATAATACAAGACCAAAAGCCGGACGGGTTTGTTTGATTACATTGTGAAAAACTGGTTAGGAAATCATAAATATCCAACCACAATGTGAAACTGTTTTCGGAAACGACATCGGCATAAATATTTTTACTACAAGAAAAGTTTATCGCCGATCCTAAGCCTCGATAATTGCCGTTAACAATCTTTCCTTCATACTCTAATATGAAGAAAAGTTTGAGCCACCTTGTAAACCGTAATTGTTACATTTCTAATAAAAACCAAACACATAGGATCTAGTTCCTAAACCCTCTTTAATCTCTCGTGAAACCATGAAACCGGTAAAATTTGACCGGCTGGATAATGTGATTCTATTCAAGTCAGGAGTCAAAGAGTCCCACTTTCAGGTTCTATAATAATGACGAAGGCAATTTAAATGAATAACAA
Organism: Marronus borbonicus; assembly: GCA_902655005.2. Taxonomy (NCBI): domain Eukaryota; kingdom Metazoa; phylum Arthropoda; class Insecta; order Coleoptera; family Scarabaeidae; genus Marronus; species Marronus borbonicus. Next base: position 22,193,571 of record LR737383.1, on the reverse strand, counting down.
ATTTGAAGGATATGCAAATTTCGTCACGGTACTCGACAACTAGATATTAGTGAAGCAAAACTTGACGCAAATAGTTGTTACTGATTTCAAGGAACAACAAAATTTAAAAATATCTACATTGAGCCTCACTAACGAACAAGTTTACATTTGTGATAAAACCGGGCTGAATTGGGAAGCTTTCCCGCAAAAGACAATAGCACCATTTTCAGAAAAATCAATTCCAGGTTTGGAGATCCAAAAAAGATCGAATCACTATTATGGTCTGTGTAAATGCCACTGGTAATCATAGATCTCCCCCGTTGGTGATGAGTAAATCCACGCAATGTCCATATGAACGCATTATCCAAACTATTTTACTAGATGGATCAAATAATTTTTTCAGAATAGTTCCACGTTTTCGTATCTGAAGTTGGAGCTCGTATGGCCGAAAACCAGTTGCCGCAGGAACCACTGATGTTAATAGACAATACCCCGAGGCACCCCATTTGTGAACTGAAAAACAATGACGGCAAAATAACACGCCTCTTCCTACCAGCGAATGCAACTCCACTTGTCCAGCCTATGGAACAGAGCATAATTAAAAATATGAAGCTAAGTTACAGAAAAGCTTTTGGTGGAAATGGTGCAATTGTTCAACGCTGTCGGAATCTGAACTGAAATCAAAACATTACACCAGCAGAAATAACAGATTGATTGGAATTGGAAATTGTTTGTAATGTAATTACCAATGGAGAAGAAGAAATTGATGGCGATAAAACAATGTTAGCAAAGCGCATGGACTGGTTTCAAATGCAGCACAGATCTTACTTTTGCGTAAGAAACGAAACATAACTGCGGAAAAAGCTCGAGCTTGGAATACACACAAGGAGGTGACATATTACTGTAAAGTAATGTAGGTTCATAGTATGTATTACAATACATTTTGTAAAATTAGATGTATCTATTTCTGTTATCCGTCTATTCGGTTATCCGTTACAGCCCTGACCCCGGCGATAATGTTTCACTGTACTTCTTTTCTTGCTGCAAAATAGAAACGAGAGATTATAATCTCTATACATAAATGGATATTTTATTATTCTTCATATGCACCCGCAATTAGTAATTATTACGTTTAGAATCAATACAATTCATAACGACAGCAGCAAATGTGTACAATATGTAAATGTCAGTTGCATGCGCTATCTATTCTGAGGCACGACATGCAACAGTTAGTGAAACAAGTCATACACGTCGATTGATACAATTTAACACATCTACGATACGCAAACGATCCATAAATACGTCAGAAACAAGTAATTGTGCATCCTTAACAATAGAATGCACTGCATGTTATACGTGACCTGCTTTAATTGTAAGATGGAAAATATCTGCTACAACAATTTTAGAAATCAATAATTTTTGATGCTCTACTACTGCGAATGCTTGTGTTGTCGTTTTAGCCATGACAAGAGCAAGTAAGTCATTGGAATAATTTTCTTTTCTACCGACTTTGAACTTTTTCATACCTTTTCTGAAGTAATGGTTATAAAACTATATCGGCATACATGTCTTTTCAAACGATAAACTCAAACAATATTTATTTTTAACTAAATTAAAAATTACCCAAAAAATTCTTCCCATTTGCGAAAAGAAATACTGCCTCCAACGTATACCCTCAGTTTTGTTAACAAAAGTTTCTTCTGATATTGATTGATTGATGACAGCATTTAGAGAGGTGGTTTTTCAGTTTCTTTCCGTGTCATTCAGTGTTGTGAAAAGACAGGTGTCTGTGAGTTGGTGTAATTGTCGTTTTTTTTTAAATTTGGAGTGAAAAATGGAGCAAATCAAGAATATATTCTTAACATTGTTAGTAAGTGACTATCCACGCAAAAAAAAGTTAAAAAAAGCTAATTCTTTAGAGACCATAAATAGTACAATATAAAATCCTAAAATCGGGCATGGTCATGTTCTTGTCAGCGATTAGGCGAGAGAAACGTTTTCATCAGTTTTGTTAATATTCATGTGAACTAAATTGAGGTTCTGTTAACAAAGAGATTTTTATTACATTTTATTTTAAAACTTAAGATATGTCCCCAAACATTTTTCGAAAATTTAAAAAATGTGAAATTATAATAGAAAAACACTTTGCACATGCATAACTTTTCACTTTCAATTTTGGCATTATTGCTTCTATTTGAAACCAAGTAAACTAAGCAAGCATATTTTTTATATGTATAAGTATCTTTTAAGCATTTTGTAAAAAAATCGCCAAATTAAAAAAGCACACTGAAAATGAGAGAAAAAATAAATCCAAGGGCTACATAAGGCAGTTTAAGAAAGAAAACCAAAGATAATCCTGCAGTTTATGAAGAGCATTTAAGGAAAACTGGAGAAAATTACCGCAAAAGAAAAGAACAAGGAAAAATGAAATTAATTAATGATTTATCTCAAAGAGATAAAAAGAAAATGGAGAGAAAACCAAAAATGTTCTACCAGTCAAAAAAGGAAAAATAGATAACAGTTGCACCGACTGAAGTATTCATACTACCATCAACCCCAACTTCAGTTGTTGAAAATGCCTAGAGTCACGACATTCTACAATGGAATAGCAAAAAGGGATACAAATCTTGTTAAAAGAGACTGTTGATTAGTTATCTTAATATTTGTTTTTATTTTAGGTGAATTACTTAAAAGAAAAAACAGACAGGGATTGGAAGAAGAAGTTGATAGTGATGAGAAATATGTCTCCCCAGAACAAGACGATGTTTCCTGCGTATCTTTAGATGATATTGTATCTAAACTTCCAGAACCAACGCTAAATAATAGGCAATAATCCAGTTAAGAGGTTACCCTGTGATTAGACTGATTTTTGCCAAAGGGATTTATTGCTTTTTTTAAAGTAAGGATCAATCATGTACAAGACTGTTTGTTTATGTTTTCAGCTCTTCATTTTTTCGCAAAATATTTTCTCGCAGTCATTCACTCTAGATGAAATTTTGGAATACATATTCTGCAGAAGACCAAAACAGAGTAGAGACAATCGAAACAGGTTAAAGCCCTCCATTCTTATGGTATCAACTACAACTACTGGTCTAAAATTTATACTTAAATAGAGTTCGTATAATTTATTGGTACCCTGTATTTTCGCAAAACATATTTTTACTGAGGAAAACGCCTGCTTCTTCAAAAAAAAAAAAAAAAAAAACGTAAATCAAATTAAATTATTCTACATAAATCATACTCTCCTGGTCAATTACTGCGGATAAGGACTCCATTTCAGAACCTCGTTAGTGTGTTCTACAATTTCATGCATAGCTACATACACTTTTTCACATTTACAAACATTTATTACGTTACCAGTGTATTTACTTTAATGCGCGTGAATTGCAGTATAAGATGTTGTAGAATATTGTTAATAATAATAACAACGATAATAATAATGTTTTATTTTATTTTCAACATGCGTACCCAAAAATAGAAAATGCAAAAAAGTGGAAAGTAAATGCATGGTTGATCTAACTAACATAAATAGCTTAATCATCAAATCGATATTTAAAACATAATTACGCCTACAAGATCTAAATTCTATGATTCTTATAGCATTGTCGACATTCTCAAATAAGAGAGAATTTGTAATCATCTTCAAAAATGCAATTATAACTGTCAAAGAATTTGCCCCAAAAGCATTCTAATATTAGAAATTTCGTTACAATAGACGTGAGGATATTTCCATTATCTCTTGTGGTTAAAAAATGTTCGTGACCTAAATTAGGGCCCCTACAAAAGTGAAATGAGTATTGATTATTTCACGTGTCTTAAGACGCTAACGTTCTTTTACCTATTATAAATTACAATTGACTATTGCAGTGTAAAAGGTATTGATAAACGATACATAGCATGTTTGTTAAAATAATTATACAGGGTACTCTTTGAAGATGTTTTAATGTCTCCAATTTAAATACCTTCAACTATAGTGAAATTCACATCCATCAGCTAAGTTTGAGCAAGTAATTGGGAAAACCGATTGCATTTCTATGGGGTCACTAAATACTATTAATCGCATAAATTTGCGGTGGTTACAATACAGTAATAATATAAACAATTACTTTAGAACAAAACAATTTCCTGTTAATAGTTTTTGCAGCTGGTTTAGTAGGTAGCTAAGGTATACTCCGTGTAAGCTTGTCAACCTCCGAAGTAATTCTCAAAATTTGTGTACGCAAATATATACGACTACTGTGTAAATATAGAGATAAAAATATAGAAGATTTCTCACAGATACCATGTTATTTACTTGAAAGTTTCATAGATTTCCATATTAAATCCATCACATTATCCACCAAACTTTCACAAAGTCATTTAATTTATTTTCGGAGATATGAATAATAGACCATCGTCGTGAATGAGTATAATAAGTTTTTCTCTAGAAGAGCGGTTTAAATTACAATTGCAAACCTTTCCCGAACAATAATTATTTGTTGTACATCCGGTTGCTATTCTTAAAGATTGTGCTTAACGTTGCATGTTCAAATAATCTCCTAGTCAAAGCCAATGTTCTCAATAAAACGTTTGAAGTGAATTTTCTTCTATAAAAATTTGAAATTCGAGTTCTTAAATTACTAAATTGCAGATATAAACTTTTTATTTTCATATATTTTTTTAAGCTTTAGTCTATCGAAGTAGACTGAATTTCCCGAGGAGATAATGCAACCAATCTCTAACATGTCTTAACTGGAAAAGATTCCAAATTCAACAAGTAACATCACAGTAATGTTGCCGAAATTCCCATAATTCATCAATATTACAAAGTAGACAAACAACCTTTACAAGGATTTAAAATAGGCTCCCGTCAGACCGTTCGATATCACCGGAATTGCCCAGATTTTATTCCACCAAAGGACACTCAGCAAACACGGATTAACAAGATAAGGTGTACAATTAGCACAATACTTTGTCTTATCTCTTGAATGCCCAATTACCGCTTTCTGTATGTATACAAATGTATATTCAGGTATCCTCGGGCGCGTGCTACCTATGCAAATGTACTTATAATAAAATAAACCCCAATTAAAATACTGAGTCTTTAACTTATCGTTAAAGTTCGCCACTTTCCGTGTACTTCACGACATTAGCAGAGACTAGACGGACACGTGTTTTGTCGACTCTCCAGGAAACTAGTAGGCAACACGAACCCATTCTCAAGAGACGAATAAATAGGAGACTGTCTAGTCTCTGCTAATTTTGTGAAGCGCACGGAAAGTGGCGAATTTTACTTATCGTAGTTCATTCACTTCGATTTTTATACTAATAAGGTTGTCAATTTCATTTTGCCTGCAGAGTGATAAATTAATATGTTGAAGCTAATTTAATATTATCACCTAAAGTTGTATTTACAGTTATCGTAACTCTCAATACAATGTATGCAATCATTGATGAGATATGCCATAACAAAGTCCAAATTTGTATTTTATTATAATTTTTCTGTGGCTCTCATCTCAAAAACTGCTCTTCTGGTATAGAAAAATTGCACATGTTATGTTTAGTTCTTTGATGTACTGAAACAGCTCTGAGTAGTACTTTCGGGGAAATATAATTAGAAATATGCTACTTAATCAAGAAACTTAAAAATTAAAATCACAAAGTACTGTAGCAGATGAAATTAAAATTTACAATTGCTCTTAGACTTTATTATTCGAAACCAGTAATAAATAAATGATAAAATTGAAATAAAAGAATCATTTCTCAAAATCAAAGTAAAAATTCAAAATCATGTTAAGTAAAATTGTAAGCAGAAACAAGTTGCGCATTATTAAAGGCAAACGATAATTGAATAAATACAATTCCAAATAAATAATATAACAATAACAAAGAAAGCAAATCAGTACATTTTGTTTACTGTTGTAATGCTAATCAAACAATATTAATAACAGAAACCACTTGGATACAATATCCAAATACTGGGTTTGCATTTACTTTCGATATGGAACATATGCATCATTAGATAAAAATGTTAGATACAAATTTCCTATACGGTGGATACAAAGGTGCTGTTTAAAAACATAGCGTTTCTGATATTTGAATTTGGCAAGGAATTGTGTTTGATACTGAACAACCTGTGTGTTTCCAATGCGTTTTAGTGCCATGCCTAAATAGAACCAAATATGTAATTTAATCTCATAAAAAAATGGTAAAATAATGTAGACTTCCGACAGGGATAAAATCATTTAGCCTCCACTTCACATAAAGCTGAGGCTCATGATACAATTTGTTAAAGCCTTACATAAATAAGGGGAACGCTTTAAATATATTTGTTGATCGTTCCCCAAAGTAAATTAAGAAAAATTAAAGGCTGGAATTTTGGATGGTCTTCAAATTCGCAAGCTTATTAACGATTTCTTCTTTCTCAAAAGCCATGACTGATGTTGAAGCTTCTGCTTGGTACTCTTTCGTTACTGTGCTTAGCAGCTTCTTGGGTAATAATAAGGCAGAACATTATGAAGAACTCGTACGAAATATGCTGGTTACTTTTAAAAGAATGGGTGCTAATATTGGCAATAAATTGCACTTTCTGCACAACCATTTGGGGAGATGTCCTGAAAACCTCGGTGAATTTAGTGAAGAACAAGGCGGACGATTCCATCAAGACATAAAGTCAATGGAGCAAAGGTATCGATACACACACGATGGTAGACTATTGTTGAAACGTGCTACGTAATTGTTTTCAAGTCCAACACAATAGCAAATTACACAAATGGCAATTCACCTAGCATTTGTAGTGATGTTTTTTTTTTTACTAGAAACATACTTCTTAGTTTTATATTAATTTTATTTTGTATAATTATAATTTGAGGTTTTCTTTTCGCCCGCCCGCCAATAAATTTTTAAATAAATTTTTTCTTCATACATTTTCAAAAAAAGGGATTATACTAGAGCCAACATGATAAAACTATAAAGCAAATATGGAATCAACAACCCTAAGTTACTCTAAAACTGCTCAAATAACTGAAACAATAAAATTACTGTTGGCCTGTTGTGAACCCAGTTCACCCACGACAATCGCATAAATTTTAATTGGGTTAATAGCATAAGTCCGCTGTTGTGATATTTTCTTCTGTTATACTATGGTCTAGTTTTTAATTCCGAACAGTAAAATGAAAAGACGCGTTTACACAATGGTATTTTGTTGCAGTTACATAATTAATTGAATATTCATTACAAAAATAAGTAATTAAGTAATTATAGAAAACACTGCAGAATAATATTATTTATTGATGAAATACACATCATACTAGATTTCATTATATATGGTACCTTTTTTAATGGAAGTTTCTGAATTTTGCTCTATTTTAGTATAATCCTGATTTTTATATGATTATTTACAAGCGAATAACAATTTAGAGTAATATTAATTATAGCGTACACATATTAAACAATAACTTGGCCTTAAATACATGTTAATATTATTTAATTAATTTTTTCAATTGTCCGTAGTGACATTCTACATTGCCTGTAGTAAAAGTACCCTTACATCTGCTAATTTGAATGAGGAATTCTTAGTTGCCACTTCATTTTTTATTTTAGCCCACACTAACTCAATTGGGTTGAGTTTGCAGTGATGAGGTGGTAACCTCAACGCAGTTGTGTTGCAACTTCTGGCCATCTCATCTGTCACATGTGTATTATATTGGTCTTTATAAAGGCGAATTAAATGAAGAAGTTCAGATCAAACCATTACCATTTCTTCATTGTACTCGATATTTTCTGATTTCAACCAAGTCTGCATCGAGTTTTCTAGATGATGTTGTGGGACTTTTTTTTACGATTACGATATATAACATTATCCATAGCAATGACAGCATTATCTGGTAGCACTGTCAATATTTGATAAAACCATCTTTCAAATACCTCGGCATTCATTTCTTCATGATAATCGGTTGTCTTTTACCATCGAAAAGCAATAAGCTATTTTCCACTCAACCAGCCTCAGATTCTATATACAAAATAATGAGACGTCTTCCTTTCCCTGCAGGATTACGTAAGCCTGTAGTCAGTCCATCATTAACCGTTGCCATCGACTTTCTTATCATCGACCCAAACTTTTTGTTTGCTATGACCTTCGTTTAGCCGCGTTTTGTTTAAATAATAAATTGGCCAATTTTGACGACGATAGCCTTTTATTCTTCTCCACTTGATTATATCATCCCATTCTATCAAAACACTTTTTCTATTTCTCTTCATGTACCTTCAGCAATAATTATACTTATTCTAACATATCAATGTATAAATTTGAGTACCTATACTCGATTTGTTGGATTTTAATTAGAACATCGGCACTATCGTGAAGTTTTGCATTTTCATAAATTTGTACAATGTTAAGCGGCTCATCTGTGGAAAATTATCACACTATTTTCCATCATTCAGCACTTTATCAGGTATAGGAACTTAATTTTTATATAAAAAAAACTATGAATTAATTGCCTTATAGAATTCTTAACAGTTTCATCGTAATCAGTAATTAACGAATGTCTCCCAGAAGTTTGCTTAGGCTTGTCCTTTCTCCTTGTATTCTTTTACGGTACTCCTAAAAATAAGATAACACATGATATATATAATGATGGTAATAAACAGCAACCTATCATGCCTGATATTCTTGCGATAATAGAAGTAATTCTCATTCTGGGGTTATCAGTTCGAAGGTTTTTGAGTATATTCAATATGTTCTGCTTCTCTATCAAAGATAGATGTCCAAAGCTCCGAAATTTTCGCCTTCTCGGCGGGGATATTTGAGTTCCAGAAGTAGTTGCTACTTCCTCCATATCCACGAAAAACGCTGTGAATACGTTTTACACTGAGAATATCTCAGCCGATTAGTGCTCAGAAGAACTTTCTTATTATTACAAAATGTGCAAATGCAAATGTAAAGAGAACAGTTAAATACAAACGCACTCAGAAAAATACACGATATAAACCTCAATCAGCTGTTGTAACTATATGGCGGCCGGCAATATATCAAATTTCGCTAGTCTGATTTTTGCCGAAAACTGGAAAAAAAATTTAAAAAAATAGGAAGCCTACTTTTTAGCACTTCATTTTAAAAATACTCCTCGGAAATAAAAAATAGGGATTAGTAACAAATATTTAACGTAGCTAATTCGAAAGAACTAATCTTCACATTTTATACCACAATTAATACTATTCTCATTTCAGCAAAATCTTTTGGAATGCTTGCAACCAGCTGCAAACATCTTATCTCTAACATTTTAATCAATAATACGTATTTTGGCATATTCATCCTCTCACATTTAATATGCTATTCTACAGAAAAGTAAGCGCAATCCTTAAAATAATTTATCGCATGGCATCTACTAATAATTATTTACCCATCAGATTATAATTACAATAGGGAAGTTTAACGCTAAGACAAAATCTAAGTATGTAATTGTGAATCATAAACTGAAACTTGAAGAGATGTAAACCTCAATTGAAATGTAAATTTCGGAACTCCACCAACAAGAAATTTCCAATTACAATTATATGCATTTGTGCTCTTCGTTACCTGCGACTCCGAAAACAATCGGAGCCGCTCCCTGATGCGCGGAAGGTAGTGTGGCCGACCAAGGAGACATGTTATTTTGCTAACCGCAAAAACCTTGTTTGTATAATACAGAATTTTACAACCGTTTCTAGATATAGCTGAATAATTTAAAAACAGATGAATTTTCGTAACAAGGACTGTAGAAACGATAGAGAATTTTCTATATCGCTATTACTGGGTGATAATCAGCAATAGTCGTAGAAATTAAATTTGCAAATTGCGATCGGTTGTTTTGGAGCTATTCTTAGGTGACATTCCGCGATTAAACTTATAATCTTATAATTTCTTTATATTTTATTTTTCTGAGCTTCACTTTTCCCTTTTCAGTAAATCTTACTCTAAGATTTTCGTGCACGTAGGTCTTAATTATACAAATATACTACATATAGCAGAATCTTATTCTCAGGTAAGATATATATCTATAACGATTTGCTAGAACCCTTTTGTAAATATTTCCTTAAAAATGTACGAAAACATCGATAACCATAAAATGTTATTTCAGTGATGAATACAGTTTTGAAGTGTGTACTTTTTATGTGGTAAATTAACGAAAATACTTCTCCATTAAGAATCCTGCATATAGAGAGTACATTATTAACTCGGGTATCAACGAGTTATTGCTGAGCTGCTTTCTACAGAATTAAATAATCTCTTTTGTAGGCAATGCGAAAATTTTAAACTTCAGCCCGATAAAAATAAAAACACGATTTATTTATAGACGAAATTCTGATAAAAAAATAAATCATTTATCGGTAATTATCCCAAAATCTCTTTCAATGTTATATGTTAACATGACTCTAAAATCGGAGATATCAGAAGAGAATTGCCAGGTAACAGCGATTACAGAAGAAGAATGTGATTATTCGATCATCTTGTTCTACCAAATAGTTCACATTCTAGATAATTGCGACGTCGTCTGTGCTATTAGTGTGGATCAACTAATAGCATAGACGGGATAACATTTTCGTATAGTGTCTGCTACAAGGTGTAAAGCATGAAGCAGTCATGTTATGTGCAGCAACTTCGGTTGAACAGCTTTGAAAAATTGACCTATGCGACCATAACCGCGGCAACATCGGTAACCAGCATTAGCACTTGGTGAAATTTCGAAGTTAGCCAATACATCATGAAGAGCTTCGGCAGTACATCTTTGCTGTCTTTTACAGGCTAGCAAATAGGGATGTGACGGTCCTTCCAAGATCCGTCCGTGCCACAATCGATACTACGGATTTTTTTTTAGTGTCTGTAGTGTCATTTACAGTTAGAGACAACTGTTAATTTTTTACTGCGGTTTTCACATAATTCTCAATCTCCTCGCACACTGTCGGCAAATACCTACGTAGTGTCTGCGGACTTCGTGGTTCCCACGTTGGATTGTATTACTTCCAAAAGTGACAAAACATTGTTTGTCCGATTTTTGCAAACGGTATATTGCACGCACTTAACATCACATATACATTCTTTATACGGTCTCCTTCCGGTTTTTTTTTATTTGTGTGTTATACTATTTACATATATGGTTTCCGACATAATAAACTTTTATCGTTGATGCATCTCTACGCATTTTCAACATTTTTAATGCTTTCGGTTCAGTTCCGACACTTATCAACTTCCACTGCGATATGTATTACACATAGCACACAGCATAGAAGGTCGGGAAGTATCGACATGTAAGGAAGCAACTCCGTATTCCCCCAGCCCTGTATTCTCGCGGTTAAACACCACTGGAAGGCAATCGAGAATGTTGCGCTCTAGTTATAAGTTATAACTTAAAACTTATGTTTTGATAAACGTACAAGTATTCCATAGAGCAAGTAACGTTGTAATTTATTATTTGATCTAGGAGAAGAAAGTGGTAACCTACTAATAAGAGAAATAGCATACCTGCTCTTTCTGCAAACGTCCTAAAATAGTTCCTGAAATATTTAGTATACGATGCTTTAATGCCAGAATTAGGTTAATTATGTATTTAAGAGAATGACAAGATTTAATCTTTAATTAGTAACAATATTTTGGAAACATCACAGTCAGCAGTCCTATAGTTATGCAACAAACTGTATATTTTGAATTATTTACATGATAAGTTGCTAATATCTAATTCTTCAATGTGATTACAAAACACAAAAAGAAGATGACAAAATAAAAGAACACACTAAAATAGTTACAGATAACTGTACGATAATACTTACAGCCACACACTCATGGGTTACGACAAGACAGATATAAAGATCAAACAGGGGTTAAAACAGCTCATTTATGTGTATCGACTACTTAATAAGATATGGGGTGCAATGGAATTAAGAAAAAGAGTTAAAAATAAGGTTAGTTATACTTAACCCTCAAGTACTATCGTGTTTTCAGGTAACACAACTGCTATCG
>LR737383.1:22127483-22171618 GCA_902655005.2 Marronus borbonicus | reverse complement strand
AAAGTTTCCAATTTGTTGCCAACTTTTACAGACACACAGTATATTGTTTATTCGAATATTTTTATTTATTTTTTAGAAAAGAGCCCCCCCAAAAAATCTGATACAGGGTCCGCTCAGCGCTAGCTACGCCACTGGGAATGTAAAGTAATTTTATTTAAATACGTAGGTTAAATTATGATCCACTACTATTAGTATTATCATATCATCATTATACAGTGTTACATAAATTTTAATCGATTTTGGTGATGTATTTATTTAGATAATACGGGTAATATGTTAATAAACTTACTTAAAACTATTTTAAATAGAAAATAAGGTATATTGATAAGGATTACTCCTTCATTTGGACAGGTAAATATACAAATAATTTAGCCGACAGTAAATTAACAATAAAACGGTAACTATTTTAAACGCCGTGTGCAATTGTGCTGGTGTTGTTGCGAGTGTTATGCGATTTTGTATCGTTTCTTCTCGCCTATACATTTCACTGACACAGATGTTCCTGAAAAGATATAATATAAGTAAATCCCTAATCCCATTTAATACCTGAAAGTTGTAGATTTCTTACAATGACAAATTATAAAATTATAAATGCAAATCCAAAGAAGATTTTGGACAATTAAGTATTAGCTTACAGTATTATCTTTCATTTATACACATACAAAGTATTTTTTACGAATCTAGCTACTAAACAATCTCCAAACTATCATCAGAATCCTAGGCATGACAAAAAGCATACTTAACTTTAAAAACTGTACGTATACTCATATCACACATCATAAAGGCCTTCAATTTCCCAAATTTCAGAGCAAAATTTAATAAACTTCTGGCCGCTATTTTTTATTCCAGTTATTCTTTTCATCTACCTATTCGTATAACTTTTCTGTCTTGAGTTCGTTTTCTATCGTATACATATAGTAAAAGGAAATCAAAATGTAATCTGCCGAATTTGCAGGCCATTCTGAGAATCTGACTTAATGTACGAGGTAGAACATTAATTAAATTCGAGCAAATTGTTGAATTTAATTCTGATAAACAATCGAAGAGCATACTTTGTTATACAGCAAAAGCATATTTTTAACTTATAACTTTTACAATTTTAAAACTTCAAAAATAAATTGCGTAAATTGCGTAGGAATATGATAACGTACTACCAATGAATGTATTTTTTTGTATAATCAACCAAATTATATTTAATGCATACCGAGCATTGTCGAAGAAATCTAAGAAAATTAATAAACTGCAGAAGAATTAATTTTCGTGATATGCACAAATTAATACCAGTAATGGTTCTTATATATAAACGTAATTAATTCAATGATAAATTGGAATCCTTCAAACTATTACAAGCAGGTAGCGCATATGAAAATTCGTGACAACCCCGGTTTTTCCAACGTAATTGAAATTTTGGTAAGGGTCCTGATCGAAAGGGGAAATGTTAGGTTCAAATCCTTACTGAGGTTGGAATTTTTCAAAAATGTAATTAGATTAAAAAAAAATTGTCACATTTCGCCCACTTAAGCTAATATATATTGGGTGTATCGTTAACAAAAGTTGCGAATATTACAAATTCGTAGGAATATGAAGAGTGTTTCGTTTTATGCACCCTCCGTAACAGCAAGTCATTTCAAGATAGCCATGTCAAACAAATGTAAAAAAAAATACACTTTCATGAAATATAAAGAAATTTCTTAAATAATTACATAAGTATCGAAGATATAACGTACTTGAAATAAAATTCAGGATGCAGTGTATAATGCTAATAATATATAATACTAAACTAATTTTTCGCTTTTAAAAATGTAACTTAGTTGCGACATTCTTTAGATACGCGATTAAAACTATTAGGATGAAGATTTCAAAAGTTTTAAAAAGAAAAAGAAAAACAAAAGAACCACCATCCCCACTATTGTTGTTAAATCCTAACGAACGCCACACTTCTTGGTATTTTATTTTTTAGATGCCCACGGATTTAGTGCAAACTTATGCAACAATGAACGTTGATACATTTTTTTAAACTATTTTGTTTTCATTTTCTATACATTTTTCTGAATATAAAATAATTTTATAATATAATACACTAACTAAAATAAATTCTTTATTATAAATATAAGATTTTATGAAATATTTTCTAATATATATAAATTCCGGGATGACACATAACCATTAGTGGTAAAGTAGCTTCATCTGAAAACAAAATTTTATGATGGAAAAATTGATCCTCCAAACCCAAATACTAGATACTAATCTAAACGCTCCGTCCCAAGGTTCCAGAGTATGAATAAATTTGGGCTTGAATGGGCGAATCTTGTTTTCCTTAAAGACTTTTTGCAATAAGCTCTTGCTTACACCCAACTCCGCGGCTCTCTTACGTAGTGATATTTTCTAATACAGATCCCATAGCTAGAACAGTTAATGCATCATCTTCATTGTATTGTTTCTTTGTTTTCTTCTATCTAGCAACAGACCCAATTTCATCAAATTTCTGAACAAGCTTTTTCAAAGAATTAATAGCGGTATTAATTCCGGGGAATTTAATTTAAAATTAAAAATTAAAATTTGTTGATCGCTGTTGGATATGAAATATCAACAATTCCATTAACACCTAATCAAATAAATTCGTTGTTAATGTTAGCATAATTGTGAACCTCCTGATTGCAAATGTCGTGTCACTTAAATTTGAAACAGACAAATAATTAATTGTCAACAGAATTTCAAGGCAATACGATTATCAACAATAATTTGAAATTTTTGAGGGTAAGCAAACACGTTTTCAACATTTATATGCATACAGAAGGTAATCAGTGCATTTTAATATGTTTTCTAATGGTTTTAGGACAAGCAAAAACTTTCAAGAATAATTTTTTTCATAAAATGTAGAATAAAAATGTTTTCCCCTTGTGCAGCAAATCCGTGGACACACTGTATACGTAAATATAATTTTTTTTCTTTATTCTTTGAGGAATAAATAAACCTCGTCAAATCAGCAAGGCGAATTTCCAATTTTATAAAGCTAAACATCTAACGCCTCGAAATTTATAACATTATCTCTATCCAGACGGATAATCAGAAAAATCAAATATTTAATTTGGTAAGTTCTCGAATTAGCAGTTATTAACAGAAGATAAGTTTTTGAAGAAAGAATTTACAAATTATCGTTAAAAGTAATTAAATTGATGAAACAATAGTAAAGCAATTTAGAGAAGTATAAAACGAGAGGGTTAAGCCGAAGAACAATCAAAGAATCGAGGATCGAGGAAAACATTTAACATCCAAAGACAGACTCAAGAGAACATTAGACAATACAAGAATGGGCCAAGGACACATACAATACACAAGGAGAATTAACTGTAAGTAGTTTTATGAACGTTTACACGTGAACTCTTGAAGCTAAAATGCATATAATTTTCTCGGTTTTATACTTTTTGGTTTCAATGCAAACAAAAACGCTGTCGCTTTACAAGGACAGTACTCTACCCCACCACCCTACTTGCAAAGTTGGTGCAAGATAAACTGAAATAAAGTATTTGATTTCGATCGCCGGTAGTAGAACGTCGTTCCCAGAAGACCTTTAGCGCCGTTTAGTAAGTGTAAATTTATTTTAAGTTTTATATTTTGCCTGTATTGAAATTCTATATTTTCTAAGACCCTACGCTTTTACGTCTTTTTTTCACTGTAACTGGTGAATCTGCTAATTCCTAGGGCGATACTAAGTTAGTGTTTCAAGCAATTGTTTTTGGGATTTAAATTAATTCAAATAAAATTAACGTTAAAGTTAAGTAACAGAATACATTTAAAAAAATTTGCTTCTGAAATATTCCATCTACTTCTTTCGGTATGTGTTAATAAATGAATTAATTTGAGGCAATATTACAGAAATACGTACATGAAAGTTAAAAAGTATCATTCTTTGTTATGTAGGACTTGAAAAATTATCAATTATCACAACATAATTTGGGATTTTTACAAAATGCAGGTCGTTCTCTAACAGTCGATATCTTGAACGCCTTGCACGCCGGAGCGGTGACCTACCTTCGGTAAAATATCGAAAAATTTTCAGCTTGTAAACTAGGTATGAAGCTATCCAGATGTTTTTTTGCCAAAATGCACAAAACAGCAACAAAAACAAGAAATGCGATTTCTTCTTTTTGATGAACATTACTAACATTTCGAGAATAATATTTTGTGCAATGTTCACTCACAATTTAGACAAGAGTTACTACTTTATTCTGTTTCATTGTATATTTATCTCTTACTTTATTATATACATTTTAATTTATTTGCTGATGATACAAATTAGGAATATTTAATCCTCAAGGAAATACCTTGCCATGTTGTGCCTGTTGGCGAAATATCTCCAATTTTAATAGCGGCTATAACCCAAAATCTTTATATCTTGTAAATTATAATTTTATTATCAAATCTTCCCTGTCTTTATATTTTAATCTAAAAGTTTTCCCAGTTTAAGGATACCCATGCTTCATGAGCTTTTCCAATCGGGTTGACGTGGTGGATCAGTCCGCTTGCTCTCCCTTTTTGAGTTTGGATGCTTTTACGCCATATGAGTTATCTTGTTCTATTCCTTCCTGTCCTTGATCATTTCCTCCCAGTTTACTACTTTCATTTTTTGTATATCCTTCATTAGTTTATCTTGCCACATAATTTTTGGTTTTTCATTTGGTCTGTTTTCCATAGGTTTCCAGTTTAATATTTTTTTTGTGATGATTTAGTCGTCTCCTTTGCGCATGTTCTCAGCTTCCCTTCATCTCTGCATCCAAGACTCATTGTTTTCCTGGCACATGCTATCAATATTCTAATCGCCGCATTGTATATGTTAAGATTGATTGTTCTACTGAGATTTCTGTCTCTTAAGAATCATTGGTATTTCCAGTGCATTTTGTTTCCTGCTTTGTGCCTTTCAGATATTTCTACCCTTCTACCGTTCTTTTCAATTACCATTACACCAAGACATTTAACATATTTCACCCTTTCGAAGTCGTATTCATCAATTTTAAGGTGTGTACTGAGGTCTGTTGCTCTGGAACTTACGACTTATTAGTAAATCCGTAAACCTTTAAGTGTAAACTTCCGTCTCTTGTTATCAGTGCTAGGTTATCAACGTAATCTGAATCAAACTTTGTGTAATCATCCTTTCTAATCCTGCGCTTTTAACCTCACCTTCTAAGACGTTGTTGACAGATTATCTTTCTACCTGACGCCTGCTTCTATATATTGATGATATCTCTAGTTATTACTTGGCTGTCGAGTTTTCCATTTTCATCTTTGTTAATCTGATTAGCTTGGCTGAAATATTCATATCTTTACTTTCTTTTACTTGTTAGCACCTATTCGTACTATGAAAGTCTACGAAAAGAATTTGCAACTGTCGTTCGTGACATTTTTCTATGATTTGTGTTAGCGTATGTACAGCGTCAATTACTAATCTCCCTGAACCCTTGTTAGTATTGTCGGTACATTTAGCTAAACTAGTTTCTTATCAACGAAAGCAGCATTTAGTGTGTCGTGTTCAATAATGTAATCGCTTTATGACCTTTGCAATTTGTAGGATCTCCCTTTTTAAGAATAGATGCTAATTATCAATTGCTCCAGTCTGTAGGCGTCGTTCCCTCTCTCCAAATTTAAGCCAGTGAATTATATATTCATTTTAGTAATATTTCTCCGTCATCTACTATGAAGTCGTTAGTAATTTGTTACTTTTTTAGTTTTAACCTGTTTAATCGTATCTGCAAATTTTCTGTTGTCTCCGCTGTCCAGTATTTCTCAAAAATATGCACCTTGCGTTCCTGTACAGTTCCATCAGATATGTTTCCCAGTTAATTTTATTTGTTATTATTTCTTTGTTAATTCCTAGCCTGTTGTTTTATATCAACAGTGTGACCCACATAGGCATGAAACCAATGTTCTTGAATACATAGTGGACCAAAAAGTCTATTTTCACGCAAAATTTCAAAAATTTGTTTCAAACTATGAAACGCCACAAAATTGCAGATAACCACATTTTAAAAATCAAACCTTTGCGTTTTGTATTGCAGTATCTTTAGTTAATTCATAAATTTAGGCAAATATAGGCTGCCATGATCAGTTACTGCAGAATTGTTCTTTAACTCCATTGATAGTTGATTGATTGTAAACTAGTTTTGATAATTGTTGAAATAAATCTGAATAAGGAATTGTTCTTTTTTTTTATGAATTTCGACCTACTTTGATCAGTAAATTTAAAAAGGGGATTTACAAAATAATGTTGTTTGAGAAATGATTTTCTCATAACTTAATAAAAAAAAAAAATTTTTGGTTAATACCATTTCAGGACTTTCTGAATTCAGTAGCATAGTCAGATCTTTAATTTAAAAATCGCTAATAAGAGTTTGCTACTTTTGAACTGGAAAAATAATCATAGTATCCCGTGTATTCAAAAAATCTGGTTTCATTCTAGTGTAGGATATAGACACTACAGGGGCACCCCAGTATAGCCTATATGGAAGTGCCCATTTCAAATGGGCCACAGTGTACATCTAAAAAATTTCCCAGTATTTCCCAGTTTAACTAGTTCCTTCTGTAGAGTTTTGTGGCTTCTTGTACTCTTTCAAATCCTGTTTCTACCCATATTCTTGTTGCCGGGAATTTCATCTCACTTTTAATTTTCTTACTGATGGGAACCGGGTGTTATCATTAGTAAATAAATCTGTTCGCACTATATAGAATTCCAGTCAACATTTTCCTGCTTATTTCCGCTATTTATTTTTTATACATCCTTATTACCTTGCTATGCAATATATGTAGGGAAATGATAGTTACTTCAAAGGAATGTTGGAATTGTTCTAAAAAAGATAACATTCTAAGACTAGCTCTAATAACTTTCGTTAGCCAAACAGAAGTTATTCGCCATAGTTTTCAAACAAAAAACTTATCTGCCTATTTAATTTACGATATATCACACAGATACAGGAGAATGTTTACAAAAAGATCTAGAACAGTTTCTCCGTCTGATTCAAAATGGCTGATTTTAATTTATCCACAAATTAGTAATTTTTTGTCTACCGATAGTAAAACCAGACTGAGCAAAATTTAAACCATCAACAACTTTCTCTATCTTGATGGTTTAAAAGTTTCAATTGTTTATTGTAGTGAGATATGGGCTACTAATCCAATATAACATCAATGTTTAGGTCCTTACTTAAATGAAATATGTTACGTATCTTTGTTTGCAGATACAGAAATCCTACAAAAGATATGGCATCCGAATGTGACTATTCCGATGTAGTAGAAAGTAAATATGAACAGGTATGTATGTGTACACTTCTTATCTAAAAAATTACGAAACGCTAAATCTAAACGTCAATTATAGAAAAACTCATCACTTTTTCTTTGGAATTTAATGAACAAACTAAAGTGTGAATAACCAATTGATTTTATTACCATGAGTCAAATACAATTAAGGATATCTTTTGACAAAGTCACCGCGAAAATTAAATATTCCTCATATCAACGAACGAATTTTCCAATATACTCTGCATAAGAGGACAAAATTCAATAAACTTTAATCTTCAGATGTATAACGTCGGGTTATATTTTTTCTCATTTTAATAGTAAATACGGGCAATATTGAAAAACATAGTCTTTAATGATAATTAAACATTGTTTAAATACACATAGCTGCAAAGAGTTATAACTACATGTGACAATAGTTTTCACTTTTGTGGCACTTAACTTTCGGAAGTATGGTTGTTTACATTTTTAGTTCAATTTAATTGCATGTTTGCGAGGCGAAACAGTGCTGGTGGACTCTTCCCTCGATTTTTCCCCAAACTTATGTCTGACACATGAAAACATTTAATACCCAAAACAAAGTTCATCAGCGGAAGCTTTAATTATGTTTCTTAATTTCAAAATTTAAATGCATTGTGTATCAATGAATGTATTACATTGTGCATGTACATTTTTGGTGAATATTGGAGCCAAAAAGGACAATGCTGTTCATGGCAACCAATCTGACTTACGGTACCTGACAATTTCGACAAAATTATCATGGAAACCCAAAGTAATTTTTTTTGTTGATTATGAAAACAGCAAGGACGTTATTTAATTCAGTTAGTAAATTGTGGATCTGAATTAGAAAACAAAATGATAAAGAAAAAACAAGTTTCGGTAATAAGACAAAATTTAGAAACCTTCTAGTTAATAAAACTATTTCAATGATAAAGTTATTACTAGGTAAATCAATTTGGAACTTCTTCGGGTGCAGCCTCGTACCAAAACTTTCTAAAGCGGACAACCTTTCACTGAAGAATCACAGCGAGCAAGTGCAAAATTCACTATTTTGCCATATAAGCAAGGTGTGTAGTTTGTATAGTCTGTGTAGTTGGGGACATGCTGATTGCGAACGTATGTGGTAAAATATTGCCTGTAGAGACCCATTCAGAACAAAAGAGGAATCATGCTATTTTCTGAAATTGTTTTAATTCATGGCCCTGTATAATTCACAATAACCTAATTGCCCAATCTTTATTGAAAATATTCGATCACCCGGTGTACAGATCAGACGCGGCGCCGGGTAACTTTCATCTTTTTGACAGAGAAAAACAGGGAATACAACCAAAAGGTTCGATATGCCGTGAAAACTATCTCAACACGCTAGCGGCAACCAGTACTGGAAAACTTAACAAATGTCTCTATCTTAACGGCATTTATGTCGAAAAGTAACTTTGACTGTTCCTGACACCTAGTAGTAATATTATTTTGTTTCTATTTTATGCCTCATCGTGCTTTGAAAGGAATATATCCATGATATTATATGCAACGCTGCAATACGGAAACACCTAAAAACAAGTTTACTACTAATGATGATAGCTAACGAGACGTGGCTCTAACTTTAATTAAGTGTTTCAGCGTTCCAGTGTAGCAGTGCTCGATTTTCTGTTAAAAAGTCTCCAAAAGTTCTGCAACTCTAATCAGATCAAGCAAGATAATTATTCCTAGCTTCGTTTCAAGATACTTAGAAAGTCGTCTTGCGATTTTTTAAGAACAGAATTTCCGGAAAGAGTTGAAACCTTTAAAAGGCGTCAACGTCCATATTATAAAAGAGTGTGAACGGACTTAAGTACTTTTTGCATTAAACGCTGTATCCCCGTAGTTCATCATTTTCAATAAGAGTAATCCTGTAAAAACTAATTTATTGTCGACATGTTTCTAGCAACGCTCTACTGTGAACCAAGGATCGCAAACAGACTACTATGCAAGACTTATGGAAATGATACGAGAAATGCGAGATAGGCACGAAGAAGTGAAAAAGAAACGCAATGCTTTACAACATACAACGATGGGTAAGCTAATGTTTTGTAGAGTAATTGCGATCATTATTATAAACTATTAAGTTTATTTAAAATCCTTTAAAAAAATATTCAAAATTAAGGCCAACTAAGGTTTTAAAACTAAGTAATACTATAAGTATCAATAATTTCAGTTTTCAATTAAATGATGTCAGAGGTGTTTTCTAACTTTTTAACCCTATTATTATTGTAAGGAACAACAAAAGTTGACATTTTTGAATCACTCTTTGGGTTATGAATTTTTAAGTAGATACGAACTACTTTTCCTTGATATTTGTTCAATTAACGACATTTTTGGACACTAACATCTTAAATATTCACGCACTGATGTGAATGCGCTAGAAACTACAAACTCGGTTACTTTAAAACTAAAGAAATAAGAAAAGTTCCCATATGGTGTAGACTTTTTGGCGGATACTACATACATACCATAACATGACTATTTAAACTTCCCTTCTTTTAAGATTGATAGAGCTCATCAACGGAGAGGTTTACTTCATGACAAATAAAACTATCGTCACCATACAACCAGTAGTACTTTTGTTTAGCTCTATATATTTATCAAAGAGTCAATTTCTCTCCCTTTTCGAAAGTAAAACACCATCAAGAAAACTGAAAATGTACCTAACCAAAAAGCAAAGGATTTATTACTTTACTATTTTTTTATGGTTAATATAATTTAACCCGGAGATACCTTTTCTGATTCACGTAAATTTTAAGAGATTCGGATTTAGTCAATAGCCAAAAAAGCATGATTTGAATTAACGATGGTTGAGCTGCTCTATAGGCTAGAAGCCACCGTTGCTTTGCGTAAATGCTATTTTAAAATTTGCTAAATTTAAAATACACGAAGTACTAACAAATACCTCTTCAACGTAATCACAGTCAAGAATAGTAATAAAATTAGTCAACGCACTAGAGAAGAGAATGTAATTTAGCACTGTAATTGCAAACATATTTGCTGTAGTATTAATCTTAGGCTTTAATTTGTGAATATTGTTATTCGGTAACGGCTGGTGATGTAGATAAGAGTTCAATTACAAAGCTCAGATTCTCTCGTGTACCTTTGTAATATGTAACGGAAATACACGAGGGAATCGTAGCTTTGTCGTTGGCCACCCATTCACCACACCACCAGCCGCTATGCTGCTATTGCGATTCTTTCAATAAAATATTGTTCTATTTCAGAATTAACTGATATGTTGGGCAGACGCATTGGCGAAGAGGGAATTCTACCTTCAATTCAAATTGATAATTACCAGCCTGTTACAGAAGTGGATATTTATGGCAACATTAATGTATGTAATAAGCATTCACCTTGCAACATTTACATAATAATACCACAATATACAATTACGTCTACAATTACAATTATGTATAGCTTATTAGACGTATCTCCAAAAATAATTAAAATCCCTTTCTGAAATTTCGGTGGACGTTACGATTCTCCTAAACATACTTTCCTTTTTATATCTCTCTTCATTGCATCGGAAATGAATATCAACTTCCATATTTCAAATAGTACACCTTGTGCGTTATGAATTTTTATATAACCGCCTTAAATGTAACCAACTAGATTAATTTTTCCCTCGAAATTGTGACTCGTGCGAACATGCTAAGAAACTAAGAAAAAACAGTTTTTTTTCAATAACAACCCCTATTTTTATTTATTTTTGTATTTTGCATTAAAAAACGTATTTTGCTTCTTATGCGTATGTTTACTAGTTTCTGACGTATTCAGAAAAATTAATAAAATCCCTACATCTAACAAAAGACAACTGAATTAATGAATGATACGGTCCAGTGTAAAGGTAGGTAGGTTACTTTTTTCTGTTGTTCTGTTTTCTTAAATAAACACTCGTTTAATAACTTGGTAAAATGAATGAGTATGCATGATTTTGTGAGGATCTCGTCTTTTTATCCAGAACATTTCGCTCTCATGGAAACCACCAATAACATCATGGAACATACCGCTATTTCCTGTTTATATTTCCTGTTCCATTATTCAGCGTGTCGCCTAAGAATAGACTCTCTGCGAAGCTATTCTTACACTCTCGCGCGTTATAAAAGTGCCTCCAAGCAAATCTGACTCTGCAGACGCAGGACTATTAAGTTCTATAACCCTCTTTGATCTGTCTCGATGGATTACATAAATATCGTCGCATGAGGTAGACCTCTAGAGAGACAGTATAAAAGTATATGCCAACTAAAGGTTCTGAAGACAGGTGTCTCCTAGCTACCAGAGCCAGTGTGTCCTGCCGTCTAGATAAGATTCTTGTTGTTTCTACCAAAAACATTAATATTACCTCTACAGTCAGTTACGAGTCTAAACGAAGTGTTTTCCCCTCAAGAGATCGCAGTGCAGCATGCCTATCGTTTCAATCTGCTTCTGATACGTCTACTCAGTAGTATCTTGATCATGTCCATAGTAAATATTTATATTTGGAAAAGTAGACCGTTTAGCAATAAATGAATTAATGTCAGGTCCGTAATTTAAGATATACATTTTATTACCTGAAACATTTTAATCAAAACTTTATTTTCTGCAATATTTTCAGGTAATTCTTGGAAAGAATAACACGACAATTCTGCTGAGCATGTACAACGCAATCAACTGGAAAAACCATTCTAATGCTACACGAAAGTTATTAGCAATTGTATTTACTCCGGAGATTTTAGCGACACACACTTTGAACGATAAACCTAGCCCTATCTTGCTGGAGTGTAGCGGGCCAAAAAAACATAAGTAAGATCTTAAATCTTTGTGAAAATTAAAATAATATGCAATACAATAATTGCCAGGTAAATCGCATATTCTATTTGTAGGCTGGATCCTAAGATAGTATCAGACATTGTAGAGGCCGTGAGCGGAAGATGTAGGATTTCCGAATCAGTTGTACGTTCAATAATAACCACCAAGTGCGCTGACGAGAATAGAATGCATCGCAAACGGAAGAACAAAGAAGATTTCCCTGACTCGAACGACGTTTCTAAATTTCGAATGTAAACAGTGTTTTTAAAGCATTTGTACGTCTATCTAATGCGATTCAAAAGTAAAGCATGACGAAAGCTACACATTTTTTAATTCTATTCCGTTTAAATACCATTCATTTAATATATTTTGGCCATAAGTCTACCAAGGGCTTAACGTACTAATATTGCTAGTGCTACAAAGTTCTTTTTTTTTATTAACAGATAAAACAAAATTGTGACCTGAGGCAGTAAAAGTATTTCCGTTTACACAGCATAATTGATAAGTAGCAAACCAAGCACTAACTTTATTTTAAATTTAATGCCCTATACATTATTATCAGTTAATCCACCTAGAAATTAACCGATACAGTATAGGTTACAGATGTATGTTTATTTCTAACAGACCTCGAAATATTTACTGTTATCCTAAATCGTCCAAATTTAGGTACATCTATTTCTTTCAAAAAATCCGTAATATTATGCATCCTACCGTAAATTTTGACATTAAATTACATATTTGGTTCGATCTAGACATCGTATTAGAATGGTTTCGATATATACAGGATGTTTAGTACTGAACGCCAAACTTTAATAAAGTCAAACACTAGAAACGTACCTTTTTAAAATAGCACCATGTAGGAAATTTATTTCTTTAACATTTCTGTATAATAATGCACATCTCTAACATTGGAAGTAACAGAGCTATTTTACAGTTAAAAGTACTGCCTTCAAGTGGTTTCTGGAGTCAGTACTATTCGATCACTATAACAGTAATTAAAACACATTGACGATCTTAGACGAAGGAGTATCTTCCCCTTTCAAAATAAGTTTCGGCAGATAAAAGATGCTAAGCGTAGCAATTTGCATAAAGTTTCATTGAAATCTGAATTTAACAACCGGGAACCTTTCGCTGTACTTAAATGCTTTAAGGATACAATGAGCATTCGAGTATCAAGAATAGACAGTGAGGTTTTAAAACAAGTTTCAATCGTTTCAAATCAAATATATCCATCCCGAAACTCAAAATGTCAGCTGTAAACAACTGGCAGCAACGACGTTGTATGAGTGTATTCAGAGTAAGAAATACGAGAATTGGAAAACGAAGAAAGATTTTGTTAAAAAAGATCGAGAAAATCAGAAGAAAGAAGATAAGAAAGAGAAAGTATTTGATTGCGCCGGAAGAGGACGCAAATCCAGCAGTTGTCCAGATATAAGTAAAGGAGTTAAATGTTTTGGTTGCAATGGCTTTGGTCACGTAGCGACAAAATGTCCGAAGAAAATTTCGACCAGAAATGTTGATGAACCTAGACACTTCTACAAATGTAAACACGATAGAGGTTATACCAAAAAACGCAGTTAAGCTAAAGATCTTTCACACTTTCAAAATATCCTATCATTTGACGGTGAGAGGCTTGGGAGAAAACAAAGTCACCACTATAGGATGTTTCTATACGAATGTCGTAAATGACGAAGAATTTTGGCTTACATTACATGTAAATTTGAAGAATACATGATGTTATCAGGCAGTAGTATGTAATGATCTATTAGAGCAGGCTGAGATCAACATAAGAAAGTATGGTATTATCGTATTCAAGAAAGAGCAACAAACTTTTTTGATGCGGACAGTCGATGAGACTGGAACCAAAGAAGTTGACATTGATCTTGAGGATGTTACCCGTCCAGAGCATAGACAAACAGTCGAGGAACTTATTGAAAATTACACATCACAGAAGACAAAGACTACAGATATTAAAATGAAAATAGTTCTCAAAAGGGAGGAAGCCATCTACCAAAGTCTTCGAAGCTTATCACTCCCTGAGAAGGCTGAAGTAGAAAAACAAATAGATGAGTGGCTAGACAATGGAATCATAAGACCCAGCGCATCAGAATTTGCGGCTCCTATAGTCCTCGTTAAAAAGAAGGATGGAATTTCAACACTACAGGCAGAATGGAAAAATTCTCAAAAATTCATTTCTCCAGAGAAAAAATATGTAGTATATATGTATATGCGATTTGCATGTTCCCAAAGATTCATCATTTTTTGAGTTTCCGGATTCGGAATCGTCCCTTGTAAGTGTATAAAGGATATTATTTCGAGAAATAAATTTACTAAATACAAAACAATTGGGTTGTCTTCCTTAACACCGGTACTTTATTATTATTATATTATATCACACCATCCACATTTGCAAGTTTATTAACCTTGATTATGTTAATAAGTTAACTACGCTATTGCATAATTTTTATCTTATTAACATATCGTATTATTAGCATAGTCAAGCAATTCAGTTCTTTAGATTGTTGAGATATTTCCCAAAACAAATAAAGTTAAATTACGGCCTGGAAAAAGATATAGAATTTGTACGAAAATGTCCATCTCAGATGGCAGACCTCACTCACGCCTCACATAGTGCCAGTGAGAGGCGATGGACATTGCTGGTGTATATGTATATTGAGGAACACGTCGATTTCAATGACTTGTAGCGCATTAAATAACAATGAATCATTGCGCGAAATACAAACACGTTGTCACAGTGACTTGCGTTCTATTTCTAAACAAAATTCTGCTATGTCACGTCTGAGGATTTGCGGTTGTAACATTTGAACAAGTTTATAGACACATCAGCCGTGAGAATATTTATTTATCACGCTGACGAGGCAAATCTTTCATACGTTATATATATAATTAATGTTATTCTTAATATGAAGTTAGGTAAAACTTAATAATAATACACAAATATTTTTCATCATGTCGTGTTAATAGTTAACATGCCCTCCGCCGCGTCGATTACATACGATCACGATAGATGCGACCACAATATCAGCTCGCAATGTCTGGTAGGTTTACCACACAATTGTTAATAAAGAAATCAAAGAGACCTACTTAAGGATTTAAGGGTCGGAGTTGATAAATGCTTATAATTTGACTAAACATGTAGGACGCAAAACATATTAGCAGGGCAGCAAAAATCAGCAACAATATCTTACAGAAAGGAAATTCAAAATTTCCCTACATATTTGTTGATCGCCAAATCTGAATTTATTAAAATGATTATGCAAAACGCTCTCTGCATTGATCTTTTCTTTTAATATGCGCTACATTTACTTGATCGCAACCTTTTTGTTATTTACGGGGTCTCTGATGTTTATTTGATTAGAAATCTTCAGAGAGGGTTTTTCGAGAAAGTTGGATAAAAACATAATTTAACATATTTCGTACCACTATTGTGTGTACCGTCTACTTCTATTTAAATACGGATTATAAAATTAACGTATTCTTTAACTCTTTACAATTTAAAGAGAAAGAACACTTTAAAATGCGCGCTTGAAGATTTAAATAAATAAGTATCCACCCCGACCACATTTTGTTAATGTCAACCACACTTGAGGTTTAAAATTATTTACACAGGTGGGTTGCTATCAACTTGAAAATGATCTTATTTCAGCGACATTATATTAATTCGTAATAAACTTTACCTTCAACCGAAATTGGATTTACATGTCGCCAGAGTTGACAAAGTATGGGAAAAAATTTATATCTATCATTTCAAAGGGATTTCCTTCGCCTCCTTGCTTGTATCTTATATTTTATGTGTACCCAACTACATATTGTAGAAATATATAAAACACTCCAATTCGTCTATTATTATTAAACAATCAATATAAAAGTAAACAATAGTTTTACCAAACTAAATTAACAACACGCAAACAAACTGTCCATTTGCTTATCCAACATTTTTCTTTAATATTCCAAATATATATTGACTAAGACTTTAGGAAGCAGTTAGCTTCTCTGGTAGGTAGACAATCTTATATCTCAAATCATACAATTCCTTGGTTTTTGTATCATTGGTACCGAGAGCATTTTCGGTAACTCCGATTTCAAACCGTTAGTCTGCGGTAAGTAGACTATTTTACTTAACAACTGAACTGAGGTCTCAAGTCACAAATGACCTTTTGGTCATACACAGCAATACTTAGTCCCATGATCAGCTACACCTCTTTGGTTGGTGGCCAAAAACTCAGAGGACTCTGCAACAACAGCTTCAACAAGTTCGGAGGCTTACTTGTCTCAGTATCACAGGTGCTATGTGCACGTGCCCCTGTTGGTTTTTTATGTATATGCGGTTGTAAAATAAATTGGCACTTCAAACAAAACTTAATTTTTAATAAACATGTAACAAGCTATATAAATGAATACATATGAACAAAAGAATGAACAAAAAACTAAAAACAAAGTTATTTTACTATCTAGCTTAAATTTAATTACATTTTTCTGTAGTCTGCTGTATTAGCAACCGTATGTTGTTACTTATTTATTTTTTTAAACGCCAACCTACAAATGTTAAAACACTAAGTAATTATGTCACTATTTTTAACAACCCGCTGGAAGTTCGGTTGAGATTAACGCCGCTTCACATCCGCATTCAGAAACAGGTTACATTCAGTCCCCTCTCGCTTTGTAGAATGAATGAACTGCCACCTGGCGATCTTAAACGGCATCTCAGAATCCCTGAAGATACCAACATAAATTATCTGATGCACATTGCAAAGGACATGATCCCTATGCAATACAATTTTAACCAGCCTTATAGGGTGATCATTGAAAGCCGTAGTGAGTGGACATCCCGGCAGCCCCAAAGCAAAAAAGGATACCCTGCTGTGGTACACGGATGACTCAAGAATAGAAGATGGGCCAAACTACCACTTTAAAATGCGTAGAGGACTCAAAACCACATATTTCAAACAGAGATCAGGGATACGGGGCCCAACCATAAATATATCTACTGACAGTCAGGCAGTTCTAAAGACTATCAAAGCCTACACGAATGTATACGCAACTTAAGGTATCAAGGGATCGAAGGTAATGAAGACACAGACAAGCTGGCCAAAGAAGCAAAGAATATGCCCTTCATCGGTCCTAACCCCTTCTGTGCTCTGCAAGAGAGCCACATAAAACAAGCAATTAAAGCATGGGAGGACAATAATAAGAGCACATCATCAAAGCTAGAGGCATTTGTGCCATAGCCCAATGATACTAATACTAACAACTGGAGGAACTATAGGAGTACAATTTATTTACTTCCGGGTGTATAAATAAACTAATGAACCAAGAGCAAAAGGTCTGTGTATTTGTGGTAAAAAAGCAGGCACTAAATAAACTATATAGTTGAGCTATATAGCTTAATGAGCACTGTTCCTTTCCCAAGCTTTGCCCAAAAGAAGCTCTCAACCCTGTTTCTTTTAAGCAATGACAATCCAACAGATTGTTTCATTTTGTCCGTAGAGTAATGACGGTACGTGTTAAAGCTAATTTAATAGTATTACCTGAAGTTTTTTGTTATCGTTAGTCCCAACGTAAAATTTGTATTTTATTTTAATTATTCAATAGATCTAATCTCAAAAGGTACTTTTTTACTAAATCTCTCACCATGTTCATCGCCTTTTGTAATCAACCAGCTGTTTATTTCCGAGAAAGTGTGCCATCATAGGTTTGAAGGAATGCCAAACAACCCCCTTTTGTATATAATGTATTATCGATAGTAGCTTTTTTTTATTAGTTCCTTGATTTGGGGTCAAACAAATATTCTCTCTTTTATTTTAGCTTTGCTTATTCTAGGAAATTTAAATAAGGAAAACCTTTACTATCCTTGTGCACCACTTCCACGAAGTTTTTCATCAATCCCAATTTGTGGTGAAGCGGTGGTTAATTAATAACATTCCTAAAACTGTGAGCAAGGCTATTTCTTCTTCGCCATTACTTCTTAATGTCAGGATTTTTTTACTATCCCATTCACACAGGGAACAGTAGAACTTCATACTAGGGCTACAAACTTACACTTTCATAATTGATAGCATGAGCAATGAGAAAAAGGGATTTTCATTTCCATTATGAAAAAGAACAGTCTTAAGCTTTTGCGGAGTCTATAAAGTGCCTCCACTCTCTCTGGATTGTGGTGTTGGCGCATTGCCCCTAGTATAGTATCGACATGAATACCAGCTCAGCTTGTTTGGAAAATAAATGTTACGGCTGAATGTGATTTTTTTTCACTTTGTTGAATAAACTACATCCTTCATATTGCACATGCAATCCTCCATCGTTCCATTACATCTCCGTCAGAATATCTTAGCATTCATTCTGGAACTCCACAATGTTTTCCCTACTTACTTTTATTTCCATTTAAATCCTGTGAGCAAAATGTATATTAAAAAGAGCTACACTGTTACAGTAATAACTTGGTAATAATTATTAATACGTTCTGAAACCGTTGGAAGTACTTGGATATAGCCTCTTTGAGACCAGTATACATTGTTTATGTGGTAAGCAATGTTGAATATGGTTCCTTGTTTGGCTTTAAATAAGCTTCAATCGTTGTTTCCAACGAATCAAACGAGTAACTGAAAGATATATTCATATTGAAATGTATTCACTTTTTCTTTATTATTGCTGTATTATGTTGTCATATCATAGTATAACCATAACAGATTGGAACATTGATAAACAAACCTTTACGCTTACTAAGCTGTCAATTTACAATTTGATTTCACAGATATTTTTCCGTCGAGAACATTTCTCCGGTGTAACACCCGGAGCCGCTCCCTGTTGTGCGGTAGGAAATATTGATAATCGATGGCCGATAGGAAAGACATGTTGTTTTGCCAACCCTACAAGTATTGGCAGTGATTTTAGAATATTCTCGATTTTATTTTTTATTTTGCTATTTTAATAGCTTTTATGTTAAACATATTGATATTAAATAATTCAATATAAGCAATTAGTCCTGCGAATAATAAAATTGTTATAACAATTTGCGATTTTACAATTACGATGGCTCAAGCAACAACTTCTCACAAAGACTATTCAGACTACTTTTCAATTCTAGAGGGTAATATAGCATACATAACACAAAAACGATTATCTATCCAGAATGTTCTTACCCGACCTTGTGAAGCATTTATCGCCGTCAACATACTTTTAGCATTTTTAGAAACGCGTGCTGCCAAGTGGAACCCTTCCGTAGACATGTCACGAAAACCAAGTTTCTTTTGCGGTGACGGCCCGTCGGGGTGTATAAGCTTTTTTAAGTTTGTCATAACCTCAGGAGTCTTCGTGTATAAACGGTGTATATAAAGTCTTCCCTGGCTTCGTTACTATCACTCCCTCACCGTAAAGAATAAAAACCCAGCGAATGGTGACTCGGGGATGTAACGAATCCATTAAGGAGATTATAAATTTTATACAGATACTAGTTAGAGAAATCGTGTTTTGCTTATTGTCACCGATACAGCCGAGTGTATGCTGAAAGCTAATAGATCGCTAAAAGATGTGTATCTGCACATGCTACATGTCACGTGTGCACAATTCTCGTAGCATTTGGTAAATCTGGTAAGAAAAGGCACCCTTGCAGGCTGCAACGTATAGATAAAGATATGCAGAGGTTCTCTTGTCGCCTGCACTTACCATTATTAACTGGAGAACATATCTAGAAGCTGCTTCATTTTATGCAAAAAATAAGCAGCAGGTTATTACTTCCTTAGCAATGATGCGAAAAGCGTTATTCATCGCAGACAAGTTGTTCAAGATTCTAATCCTGTAAACCAGTTAAAATATATAGAAAGACTTAAACATATTTTGAAGACCGAAATTTCAAATTACACATACTATAATATTTTAAATAAACCACTAAACTAATAAAGATAGTATCCAGAAGAAACAAAGAAGTAATAAAGTTGTTATCTGGGAAGGTAGCGTTTCTCCAACGTTTAAGAGAGGCACGTGATCAGCGGTTGGTGTTTCATAATGGTAATAAAGCTACCGAATGAAAAGAAGTTTTAAAACTAAAACCAGTGTAAGTAAAAAGACAGAATTTCTAAGGATTGGAAGGTCGTGGGCAATGGCCAGCGTATCATGAAAAGAAAAGAATTGGCAAAATGAGTGAGGAAAATAAAAGTAATACACACACGTCTCTCAAGTAACTTCATGCAGGCCTTGCTTTAGGCAATTAAATATACTCCCTCTACCTTCATTATACATTCTGGAGATCTTACTGTTCTACAAGAAAAACGAGCGAAAATTTATCTTTAACCGAGATGTGTATCACTCGTGGCTCAGGTAATTTGAACGTGCCTCAACATAGGACAACTCTATTTGAGGGGAATCCTCACTATAGAGCCGTTCAATATTACAACAAGCTTCCACATGATCTCAAAACCTGCGTAACACTTCGCCAGTTTAAAAATAAACTCAGGGTAGAGAAAAAAACCAATTATTTTATAGTGTGGCCGAGTTTCTTAGTAGCTAACACCTATTTCTTCATTATTACCGTTTACTTATTTTATGTTGTATTTTATCCACATATAGGTTTACTTATTCAAACTTTTTATTTATACAAATATTTTATTTATACTTTAGTTACTAAGGTTTATTTATATAAAAGTTAGTTATACAGTGCCCCAGTTACTTTCTTTTATTATTTTGTGTATTATTATTTAACTTAGATTTTACCTTTTGTACTTGACGATGTCTCTGTTTTTGAAACTAACGACAAATAAACATTATATTACACTACACATAATATTGGGAATGCATTCCTCCATCCCCCCTAATTTTTGAACGAGAGCAGTCAGCGTTGAAAAAAACATGTTTATTTATTTATCTACCATTTATTTTTTCCTCAATAACCTTAAGCCCTGCTGATACTTCAATTCTGTGTCCGATGTCACCAGAAAAGCTCATTACCAATCTCCTATTGCAACAAAGAAGATGTGTTTACATCTAACATCCTTAGAGAAATAAAACTTTAAAGTGCTTCGTCACAACACCATGCCTTCAAACAAAAAGTTTATCCTCCTTGCTTCATTTTAGGTAAAGAAAGATGTTTGTAGAAATAGTTAGAAATTCTTTATCAGAATCTCTGGAAAAATGTACAGTTGATACATTAAAAAAATTAATCAAAACGAATCAAATTTGTCACAATTTCCATGGTCATCTTGTAAAATGTACTTGTAAATGTACAATATAATTGTGCTACTGAAAATTCCAAGAAATACTGTATAGAATAAAAATTAATAACTTTTAAATTAATCACGGTTCTAAGATGTAAGACATTTAAGATATCGAGCACTACAACAACGGCAGCATTTCGCAAACATCTCAAATTACCTCAATGTCGAAGAAAGTTGATGGGTTCAAAGGGGCCGTCCAAAAACACGGAAATATACAGGAGGTTCTATCTTTCAAGAGTAACTTCTATCATCTGCAGCGGAAGTTAAACACTTTATATATTTGAACATTATTTTTATGGTTTGTAGAACATAACTCTGGATATTTTTTATTTGAAAGTTTATTCTGCAAGTTGCTCAGGAAAGGACTCACTCTAAATGGACGTTTTCTTTGATTTTTCTCTTATCTGTTTGCTTTAAATTCTTATTTTTTAGTGCTATAATTTCGAAAACGTAATTCCTTTTATTGACAGTCCAACTAAATAAACAATTAGAGGAACAAAAATCTTTGTACTGTTGCAACAGTCGGTGAATACATTACAAAACCAAAATTTGTGAAAGGTGGAATTAGATACTGTTATTAAGAAATTAAGTAACATTTTTGAGAGAAGGCCCATATACATATTAATTTTGTATTAAGATGGCGTTAAAATTTGCGGATACCCTTTTAACTTTGCTCCAGTAATAACCAAAGTGCAGGAAGTGTATAAACTCTAAAGATTACGATTTGCGAAACATACAAGAAAAATATGATAAAATAAACGAATTTCGAATGCGCTGAAAGAAAAGAGATGCTTGTAAACAATCTACAAATTAACGATTACCTTAGCTATTGCTTTAAAAGAATTATAATGCACGTCGCACAGTTCAGGAGCTTTGTAACACATTATAAACTACACAGATGACTTAACTAGAACGTTTGCTCTACTTCCTAGACAATTCACCATACATACACAACGTGTTCCTAATCTAGGAACATTAATTCCTAAATACTAAAATCAATTTCACTCTCGACAACAACGGACAATCAATATTGTTATTTAGCCAGATAAATAGACACTTTTCACTTCGCATATTACGCCTTTTACATAAAGAAGCCAAGTCTGGCCTAGATAACATAAAATTGTTGTATAAATTCCTTTTCCGGGATAGACTCCATCAAATTTCAACAGTAGGTATTTAAAAAGGCGACTTTGAACGGATTCCATATTATTTATCTGAATTTGGGAAACTGGAGACCAGACCAACGACGCTTATCCTAGTTTGGACCTAATATGACGGTGCGGGGCATCTCATCTCGTTAAAGTCACGCCAATTTCTACAGAAGAAACCATATACACGGTAAACGCTCGCAATTGTTGCATGTACATATATGATTATCGAAAGTAAGTTTATTATCCAAATCTCTAGTAGTCTGTAACAATTTAGAGATTTTCACCGTTTAAAATCTATGAAGTTATTACGATGCAGTTTTATACTTCTCTTAATGTTGAGATGTAAATAATTATACCAACCATTAACTTTTAGAATATCTTTTTGCAGAATATCTGACTTCTCCAAGTATATTCAGATCTTAACTTCAACGTTGGTCATAATGTCAAGGATAAAACTGGACCAATATCGGATTCTTGTTGCAATCCAGAAGACGGACACTATGTGTCATGCCTCACCTGGCAACAATCTACAAATTATTTTCTCCCAATTAAAGAAGATCTAAACAACATTGGTAGATAAAGTGAAAAACCAATAGCCCATAGTTTCCAAAGTAGTACAGTCAACTTGGGCAAATGCTTTTTGAAAACCGATGCAAACTTGCAAGTAAAACAACAAAAGAAGGTCCATACTTTCGAAATTCTTAAAAATTATATCTACATTCAAACTATACAAGACCTCCCCTTTATGGAAATATGAAAATGGATCTTGTTGCATTTTGGAATTAAGCATCTCATACACTCACAGATCCTGGGGCAATTGTGTGATGGAAAATTTAAGAAAATACCTAGTTGTAAATTTTACTTTCCTTATAAATTAGAAGATATGTAATGTAATACGTAGTTTGTTTTGTTTAATTGGTACCTTTATATATTAACTATTATTTTTATTTTATTTAAATTCTTTGTATAAGTTCTTTTTTTTTTTTTAATAAATGCTTATTTCGATCCACAATCTAGTGACAACAATAACACGCTAATAATGCAAATTAAAGCAAGTACGTTCAGTGCATTTAGATCGATATTTTTGCTTTTGGTTAGCTAGAGTTCTACTTGCGCAATCTATATTGGTATTAATGAGGTGCAGATACCGTTGTATCGCCAATAAGGCATTAGATTTGCAGGTATACACAATTTTTCTGGGAATACAAGTAACGTGGTGTTTGGATTGGTTGAGGAACAATTCCCACCACTAAGTATACATAGGGCGTCCTTATTCACATAGCTTTCAAGGTGCAGTTAACAGAGAAAGAAGAAATTATCTATAATTTTGCAAAAGCTCGAACGGTAGGGGGAATCCGACCAGATATTATAAATAAGGGAATAAAGACTAGAGATACCTAGTTGTTTGTTGATCAACGAAGGAGATCGACGTAGTAAATTGTGACAGACGACTGCAGGTTTGAAAATGTCGACAGAAAACCATTCAGGTATGTTTTACTTGTACTTATTTACTTACTTATGTATACTTTTTTTTTGTACTTCATTTGAAATATAAACTCAAATTTGT
Source organism: Marronus borbonicus (assembly GCA_902655005.2). Classification (NCBI taxonomy): domain Eukaryota; kingdom Metazoa; phylum Arthropoda; class Insecta; order Coleoptera; family Scarabaeidae; genus Marronus; species Marronus borbonicus. Next base: position 22,147,574 of record LR737383.1, on the reverse strand, counting down.
TGAAAATGTTTTATTTATGGACATCTAATACATTTAAAATAAAATTTGTAATGTTACAATTAAACGTCCATGAGGTTACCTGTGCTCAGAGCCATCCTCATATCTCTTCTGGTGATTGCACATTGTCCATCCATCGAGCTAGTGGTAGAAAGCACGAATCCTAAAAGAAAATTCCTTTTTTTAACTGCTTTGCTTTCGTATTTCTTTTTCTCGATCTCAAAACTTCTAAACTAATGTGAAATCCTTCTACAACAAAAATCAGCGTAAACTTCAATCATATACAAAGTTAATTTCGTCATTTTTATATTGTTCCATCAGTGTCATTTCAGTTGCGACACTGCATCATGCTACAGCAAAAATAATCAGTTTCGATAAAAGTATATTTTAAATGGGAAAAATTATCAGAGGTGACAATGGAATTAGAACAGACGCCAACGTTGTTAAACAAGACTTTATGTCTAACTGTTATCCAAGCCTCTTGTGTCTCGATATCTCCAATGTAAAAGCGTTTATTTAAACATTTCAAATTAAAAAATTCAGAAGTGAGTCACTGTAAACAAATCCGAAGTAGCAGAGTTCGATAGAAACTCATGGACGTATGTTTTATGATGGTTACGAAGTGAAATTTTCGAAAATCAATGTTAATTTTCCTTTACGTCTCTACATCTCCTTAAAAGTTTAACATATTAATTTCTAAATTGCCAAAAGTTCCTAAATTCAAATAAATAATTATTTCGTAAAATTTCGGAAATTCTCCCCACGAAAAATATTACTGTGTGTATGTAAACCGAGTTCGGCAGATAAAGCAATTTTTTTGCACAAAGATTAGAAAAAAAAGAAGTTACTCAAGTTCGTGTGTTTTTAAAAATATTACTCAGAAGAAAGATTTTATGCTATGTTACTTCTTTTTTGAATATGCGAAATTTTGCTAGTTTAACCGGAATTCTTGCAATTACTTCAAACACACTAATAGTTACCGGATATGCTTTTCAATCAGTAATTTAGTAGAAATTCTTTATCAGATTCTGGAAATATTTACTGGTGTTCCTTAAAAAAAATTAATGAACATGAATTAAACTTGTCAACAATTTCCATGGTGTCATCTTGTAAAATGTACTTAATATAATTGTGCTGCTGAAAATATTTAAATTAATTACTGTGCTAAGATGTAAGACATATCTCTAGATATTTTTGATTTGAAAGTTTATTCTTCAAATTGTTCAGGAAGGGCTCACTCAGTAAGTGGAAAGCTGTGAATATTGATATCTCGGTATTTTTGGAATTTAATACAACGTTTACTTTGATGTTTCTCCCAAGTAGTTGCTTTGAGTGCTTATTTCTTAGTACCACAATTTCGTAAACGTAATTTCCTTTTACTGACAGTAAAACTAACTAAACAATTAGAGAAACAACAAGTTTTTACTGCTCCTTTGAATATGCGAAATTTTGCTAGTTTAACGGGAATTCTTGCAATTACTTCAAACACATAAATTAATAGTTACCGGATATGCTTTTCAATCAATAATTTACTTTATTGCCTTATAAAAGAGATTACCTTCATAAATGTTATTCATTAAGCTGCCTAGGAACCAACACAATCTAAGACTTTATACAAACACACTGCAATTAGAACAAATGTATTTTCTTACAAAACGTACAGGTAAACTTATCTTTATATATAAAATACATATCTGTTTGAATCCTTAATTTACCCTTAGAAATTGGGGATTAGTTTGGGACTATATTAAGGATAATTACAGAAATTTAAGATTATATGCGAATTACGATCGATCAAGTATTTGATTAGGTTCACTACATATATTACGGGACTTATTCATCTTATCAGGTTAAGGGGATCGTACTCAGATTTACCGAATGTCTAAAAATATTGTAAACATTGTAAACTTAGGAATTAAGGGAAAATTATAGTGTGCAATAATTTACAAATTGTGATTTTTAATTCTTCTTTATCTAATTTTTGATAATCGCTTCAAAGGATCGTCGAAATTGTTTTCTTATATACGAAGTTCGTTCCATCGAGATATTCTTACTAAATAATAAAAGTAGTAATATGCTGTATGGGATTTTATATACAACTAGCTTGAAGAATATTATTACGTTTGAGGGTTTGTAAAAATAATACTATATCCAACCCTGAGTACATATCCGATAACCGAAAAAAATTAACAACTGCATTAATCTGTATGGGACAGTTCTGTGCTAGATTTTCCGACATATTTGCAAAAATTAAAAAATCCTGAAAATTATGGGGATTCGATACCTCGAAATCGTGGTTCTTCTTATAACATGATACTCTTTCAGACTCTACAGTTTCATGGAGATGTGAATTTTCGGGTTGCCGGTGACCCCTTGTTAGTTAAATGACAAGTATACGTTTCTGAATACCTTTTTAATACTGGATTTTCTATCTTCGGAATAAATGCGTTACAAAGTCGAATATTAAAATTATAGGAACTTTCTAGATTTAATTTGGATTGATCGTTTTATATTTGAATAATGTACTGCACTATTTGTTCACGCTAGAGCGGTGATTCAAATTCTATTGGATTGAGTACATTTTAAGCTTTTCGGCAGTACATCTATTTTTTTATATTAAGTGGCGACTATTTCATTCATGCTGCTTCAATATTTGTTCTACTGTTCTAGAACTTTTCTGTACGCATTTCCCTACATCTAATTGTTCCTTGACAAATTAAATATGAAGGTATAATTATGCAGGTAACTTTTTCTTATGATGAAGTACCACATACTTTTGTAATGCATAATGGGTTTTCTCATAAACATTTAAATAATCAAGTTTAATTAAATAGTCCGGGATGGCCGTTTCAAGGATACGAATGATTCACATTTTCAATCGGTGACCGAATAATACGAAAAACCTCTAAAACTAACATGCTTGTTCTAGCCCTACTTTCGAAAAAAATATTTACAAGTATCTACTTTTACGTGCCTTCAAATTAAGTGCCAAAAAATACGGAATACGTACAAATAGACGGCAGGGTCTCTTGCTATTGCAACTGAAAACATAAAACATACGCAAAGTTTACCCCATTAAATCGACTAGAGCTGAGTACGACAACGGTCCGTTTTCTCTATTCGTCAGATTTTTGTTAATTTTTATGTAAACCGTCTCGTACGCGTCTAATTTCCGTGACGAAGTTACATTCTTAATCAATTTCAAGTTTTCTAAATTAATATTATGCCCGGTTTCGTTTATGTGTTAGGCTGCACTTGACGATTCTAATCTACCGAAGCAAAAATAACTGATATGTTCAATCTGGTGCCTATCGTTCTTTTCGTTTGGCCAATATAGGCTTTATTACAATCGCTGCATGCAATTTTATAAATTCCAGATCTTTCTTCCATTTTCGGCTTATCTTTCGAATTGCCAAAAAGATTTTTAAGTATGTTACGCCGAAATATATGTTCATTTTTTGACCCTTCAGAACCTTATCAACATCTTTCGATATGCTGTGAAAGTGGAGTTTCACGAACTTCTTACTGTTAGTGTCTACCGCAATTAAGATCGTGGAATTTCTTACGTAATGCCTATGTTGGACTCTCTTAAGACTGCGATCGACATCTATAGAAGAGTAACCGTTGCAAGTAGCTACGTCTTTTATGAATTTAAGTTCTTTGTTGTACCTACTTCTACTTAAAGAGAATTTAACTAATCTATTAATTAACACACTAATTGCGGCAATTTTGTGTTGTCCACAGTGATTAGATTCGTTCATAATGTACTTATTGATGTTTGTTTCCTTTCTATAGATGTCTATTTCCAGTTTATTGTTATTTTTATTTACTAAGCAATCCAAAAACGAATTGTTGATTGTTCACATCCTCTTCCACTGTGAATTTAATAGTTTCAAATTTTTAATTAAGTCGCGAGGAAATCCGGCATATTACTTTTCCTAATATCAAAGACCGCGAAAGTATAAATATCTTCTGTAGAGTTTAGTGGCTTCTTCTGTTCGTTCAAATTCTATTGTCGTCCTGCTTCTACCCAGATTCCTCTTGCCGGGATTTTCATCTTACTTTTATTCTGGTATTCTTGATCAAGCCATTCTTTTGCATGTTTTCACAGCCCTTGTACTTCCTCTGTAGCTTGAATCATACTCGTCTTAATATTTGTCTATTCTGTTTCTATATCAACTTGATCATGTATTCGTGGTATAATGGTAAATTGTACATTTCTAAATTTTTTTAAACAACTTTCAGTGTGTTCTTATTAATTTTCTTACCGATGGGAACCAGGTTTTCTCAGCAGTAAATAAATCTGTTCGCACTGTACTGAATTCTAATCAACGGTTTCCTGCTTATTGCTGATATACATGCTTATTATCTTGCTATGTAATATTTGTAGCGAAATTATAATTACTTCAAGAGGATGGAATGTTGGAATTGTTCTAAAAAAGATAACGTTCGCAAACTAGTTTTAATAAATATCGTTAACCAAACAAAAGTAATTCGTCGAAAGGAACAGATAGAGGAAAATGTTTACAAAAAACCTAGAACAGTTTCTCCATCCGATTCAAAATGGCTGATTTTAGATTATCAATATATTAGTAATTTTTTGCCTACAGGTAGAAATAGAAGGCTGAGCAAAATTTAAACGATCAACAACTTTCTCTGTTGTTGTTGTTGTTCTCTTGATGGTTTAAAAGTGTCAATTGTTTGTTGTAGTGTGGTATGGGTTACTAATCCAATATAACATCAATGTTTAGGTCCTTACTTAAATGAAATGTTATGTATCTTTGTTTGCAGATACTTACAGCAACCCTACCAAAGATATGGCACCCATATATAACTATAACGATATAGTACAAAGTAACTATTGGCAGGTATGTATGTATGTATGCAATTAAATGAACAAAAATTGTAGAACGCTAAATCTAAACGTCAATTAAAAGATCCACTTATCACTTTTTCCTTGGAATTTAATGAATAACAAAAAATAACAAAATGATTTCATTACCATGAGTCAAATACAGTTAGGATACTTTTTGACACCGTGAAAATTTAATTTTCCTCGTATCAACGAATAAATTTTCCAATATACTCTGCATAAGAGGACAAGATTCAATAAACCTTAATCTTCGGACGTATAACGTGGAGTTACATTTTTTCGCACTTTAATAACAAATATAGGCAATATTGAAAAACACGGTCTTTAGTGATAATTAAACAGTGTTTAAATGCACATAGCTGTAAAGAATTATAACAACATGTGACAATAGTTTTTACTTTTGCGGCACTTTACTTTTGGAAATATGCTTGTTTATATTTGCAGTTGCATTTAGTTGTAAGTTTGCGAGGCGAAGGACTCTTTTCTCGACTTTTCCTCGGATTTATATCTTACAAAAGAGGTCCAGTAAACAACATTTAATACCCAAAACAAAGTTCACTAGCGGAAGCTTTATAATTATATTTCTTAATTTCAAAATTATTTAAATGCATTGTGTATCAATGAATCTATTGCTATTCACATGCAGTATTTAAAATGGTAACATTGCGACCCATCGTATTTTTAAATTTCGACATGCATCTTCCATAGAAGCGAGAGACATCTTTGGTGAATATTGGACAACGGTATTACATGATAACTATCCCCATGGAAACTAAAGGTAATTTCTTTATGGCTTTTGAAAACAGCGGGGATGTTATTTGAAATCATTCAGACAGTAAATTATGGATCTGAATTGGAAAACAAAATGGAAAATGGAAAACAAGTTTCGGCAACAAAACATTTTAAAATTGCTCGACAAAATTTAGAAACCTTCAAGTTAATGAAACTATTTCAATGATAAAGTTATAACCGTTACCAGGAAAATCAATTTGGAACTTCTTCTTCGGATGCAGCTTCGAACCAAAACTTTCTAAATCGGACTTTTCACTGAAAAATCACAGCGAGCAAGTACAAAATTCACTATTAGGCCAAATAAGCGAATAGATTTAAATAATTTAATTAAATAAAATCAAAAACATTTAAGTTAAAATAAATTCATAATTATTTAGGTATTTGTTAAGACTAGAAAACGTTTATCAAAAAGGAACAACGTTTCTTAAAATCAGTAATTTGTAAGTTCTTTAGCACTAATTCTTGTTAATTTCTCTTTACAAAATAAAATTAACTGAAAGGTTCTACTACTAATTTGTACTACTAATTCTATTACTACCAATTTAGTAATTTAAACCATTTTAATAATTGTAAGTTGAACGGAGAAGCCTTTCAATAGTTTATAAGTCCAGAACTTTTAAAATTTATCGTTTAAATATTACTTCACTGTGCTCCGTTATTTGGAGCCCATTTATAAAGTATCTCCTTCGAGCTTGTAAATTAATTCTGAGGAAAGAGGAACTGTACCGATTTACCATGTAAAAAATATGGTTGGTTTTTAAATTGTACAATATTTTAACTTTTTGTCGAAGTGTTACCTCATCCTCTATGTGGTTTCGATATTGTTTTATACATTTGAAAAGTATACTTGATTGTCGCTTTTATTGACTAAAGATGCAAACACCAACCAGAACCACAACTTCATTATAGTAATATTTGTTATCTCATTAGATTGTTGAAATATCGCACTGTGCAATGTCTTGAAACTTATATTTTTTATGACAATCCAGAATCCATCAAATAAACTAATAGATACACACAAACAAATCCAAAAACCTTAAACAAACGTTCAGCACCACGAAAATCATGACTATCGCCTTCTAATAAAGAAGGTGTGTTGTTTCTAGAATCTGTGCAGCCAGAGACATGCTGACTGCGAACGTGAGTTATAAGATATTACGTTACCTGTAGAGAGCCATTTAGAACAAAAGAAGAAGCATGCTCTTCTAGAATTGTTTTGATTCATGGCACGCCATACTGCACACTGTTCCTGATTCCTAGTAATATCATTTTGTTTCTATTTTATGCCTCATCGTACATTGAAAAAAATATATCCCTGATACTATAATTTGAAACACTGCAACGCTGGAATACGGAAGCAACTAAAAACAAGTTTACCACTAATGATGATAGCTAACGAGACGTGGCTCTAGCTTTAATTAAGTGTTTCAGCGTTCCAGTGTAGCAGTGCTCGATTTTCTGTTAAAAAGTCTCCGAAAGTTCTGCATCTCTTATCAGATCAAGCAAGATAATTATTCATAGGTTCGATTCAAGACACTCATAAAGTCGTCTTGAGATTTTTTAAGAACACAGAGTTTCCGGAAAGAATTCAGACCTTTAAACGGCTTCAACGTCCACATTATAAAAGAATGTGGACGGACTTAAGTACTTTTTGTATTAAACGCTATATCCTCGTAGTTCATAATTTTCAATAAGAGGAATCCTGTAAAAACTAATTTATTGTCGACATGTTTCTAGCAACGCTCTACTGTGGACCAAGTAACTCAAACAGACTACTATACAGGACTTATGGCAAGGATACGAGAAATGCGAGATAGGTACAAAGAAGTGAAAAAAAAACGCAATGCTTTACAACATACAACGACGGGTAAGCTACTATTTTGTAGAGTAATAAAGAGAAAACCTCTTAAAATATTGCAAAATTATGATACCTACAGTGGTATATATAACTACTGCAGGTATCGTATACGCCACAGTCCTTGCTATCATTATCATCATTATTATAAACTATTAAGTTTATTTAAAATCCTTTAAAAGAATATTCAAAATTAACGCCAACTAAGGTTTTAAAACTAAGTAATACTGTAAGTATCAAAAATTTCAGTTTTCAATTAAATGATGTCAGAGGTGTTTTCTAACTTTTCAACTCCATTATTATTGTAAGGAACAACAAAAGTTGACATTTTTGAATCACTCTTTGGGTTTTGAATTTTTAAGTAGATACGAAGTACTTTTCTTGACGTTTCTTCAATTAACGACATTTTTGGACATTAACATCTTAAATATTCACGTACTGATGTGAATACGCTGGAAACTACAAGCTCACATATGGTGTAGACTTTCTGGCGGATACTAAATACATACCATAATATGACTATTTAAACTTCCCTTCTTTTAAGATTGATAGAGCTCATCAACGGAGAGGTTTACTTCATGACAAATAAAACTATCGTTACCATACAACCAGTAGTACTTTTTGTTTAGCTCTATAGATTTATCAAAGAGTCAGTTTCTCTCCCTTTTCGAAAGTAAAACAGCACCAAGAAAACTGAAAATGTACCTAACCAAAAAGCAAAGGATTTATTACTTTACTATTTTTTATAGTTAATATAGTTTAACCCGGAAATACCTTTTCTGATTCACGTAAATTTTAAGAGATTCGGATTTAGTCAATAGCCAAAAAAGCATGATTTGAATTAACGATGGTTGAGCTGCTCTATAGGCTAGAAGCCGCCTTTGCTTTGCGTAAATGCTATTTCAAAATTTGCTAAATTTAAAATACATGAAGTACTAACAAATACCTCTTCAACGTAATCACAGTCAAGAATAGTAATAAAATTAGTCAACGCACTAGAGAAGAGAATGTAATTTAGCACTGTAATTGCAAACTTATTTGCTGTAGTATTAATCTTAGGCTTTAATTTGTGAATATTGTTATTCGGTAACGGCTGGTGATGTAAATAAGAGTTCAATTACAAAGCTCAGATTCTCTCGTGTACCATTGTAATATGTAACGGAAATACACGAGAGAATCGTAGCTTTATCCTTGGACACCCGTCACCACGTCTTCACGTCATCACGTCACCACCAGCTGCTATGTTGCTATTGCGATTCTTTCAATAAAAGGTTGTTCTATTTCAGTATTAAATGATATGTTGGACAGATGCATTGGCGAAGAGAGAATTCTGCGTTCAATTCAAATTGATAATTACCAGCCTGTTACAGAAGTGGATATTCATGGGAACATTAATGTATGTAATAAGCGTTCACCTTACTATAATAATACCATAATATACAATTACGTCTATAGCTTACTAGACGTATCTCTAAAAATGATTAAAATCCCTTCCTGAAATTTTGGTGGACGATGACGTGGATGACGATTTTCCTAAACATACTTTCCTCTTTATATCTTTCTTCATTGCATCGGAAGTGGATAAACTTTCTTATTTCAAATAGTTCACCTTGTGCATTATGAATTTTCATATAATCCCCTTAAATGTAACCAACCAGATTAATTTTTCTCTGGAAATTGTGACAGGTGTGAACATGAACATACTCAATTAAGAAAAATTTTGTTTTAAATAACGACTCGTACAAAAACGTATTTTACTTCCTATGCGTTCACCAGTTCACCAGTTTCTGACGTACTAAGAAGAATTAATAAAATCCCTACATTTTCTAACAAAAGGCAACTGAATTAATGGATGGTACGGTCCGGTGTAAAAGTAGGTAGGTTACTTCTTTCTGTAAGGTTTCCTTAAATAAACACTCGTTTAATAACTTGGTAAATTGATGAATATGTATGATTTTGTGAAGATCGCCTCTTTTTATCCAGAGATTCCAGTTAATTGAAACACATTTCGATCCCATGGACTACTGATACTACCAATAACATTATGGACCATACCGTTATTTCCTGTTTATATTTCCAGTGCCATTATTCAACGCATCGCCTCTCTGCGAAGCTATTCTTACTCTCTCATACGGTATAAAAATCCCAGCGAACAAATCTAACTCTACAGTCGGCAGGACGGTGCACACTATTTCCTCCTCTTTCAGGCACAGGTGGTACTCCCTCTTGAGCCAGTTCCATTCTGTGTACGTGTTTTTTCAAAAATGTTTCCGGTTAGAGCTTTTCCCGTTAAGCTCTCTAACCCTCCTTGATCTGTCTCGCCTGGACTACATAAATATCCTGGCATGAGGTAGACCTGTGGGATAACAGTATAAAAATATATGCCAACTAAAGGTTCTGAAGACAGCGGCTGCTAGCAAGAAAGTTAGGTGTCTCATTGCTACCAGCGCCAGCGTGTCCTGCCGTCTAGATAGGGTTCTTGTTGTTCCTACCAAAGCAGTAATATTGCCTCTACAGTCAGTTACGAGTCTAAGCGAAGTGTTTTCCCCTCAAGAGATCGCAGTGCAGCATATCTATCATATCAAGCTGCGTCTGACACGTCACTCAATCAAGAGTGTCTTAATATCCATAGTAAATATCTCTATTTGAAAAACTAGATCGTTTATCAATAAATGAATTAATGTTAGGTCGCTTCAGATATACATTTTATTGCCTGAAACTTTTTAATCAAAACTTTATTTTCTGCAATATTTTCAGGTAATTCTTGGAAAGAATAACACGACAATTCCGCTCAGCATGTACAACGCAATCAACTGGAAAAACCATTCTAATGCTACACGAAAGTTATTAGCAATTGTATTTACTCGGAAGACTTTAGCGACACACACTTTGAGCGGTAAGCCTAGCCCTGCCTTCCTGGAATGTAGCAGGCCAGAAAAACCTAAGTAAGAATTTAAACCTTTGTGAAAATTAAAATAATATGCAATACAACCAATAATTGCCGGGTAAATCACATATTCTATTTGTAGGCTGGATCCTAAGATAGTATCAGACATTGTAGAGGCCGTGAGCGAAAGATGTAGGATTTCCGAATCTGTTGTACGTTCAACGATAACTACCAAGTGCGCTGACGAGTCTAAAATGCACCGCCGACGGAAGAACAAAGAAAATTTCCCTGCATCACCCAAACGGCGTTTTTAAATTTCGAATGTAAACAGTGTTTTTGTAATGTTGTTAAAGCTTTTGTATTCAATATTAAAGTGTATCTAAGGCGATTCAAAAGTAAAACATATCAAAAGCTACACATTTTTTAATTCTATTCCATTTAAATACCATTCATTTAATATATTTTGGCCATAGGTCTACCAAGGGCTTAACGTACTAATATTACTAGTGCTACAAAGTTCTTTTTTGTAATTAACGGATAAAACAAAATTGTGACCTGAGGCAGTAAAAGTATTTCCGCTTACACAGCATGATCGATAAGTAGCAAATCAAGCACCGATTTTTTTGTAAATTTATTGCCCTATACATTATTACGTTTTTAGTTCGACTAGAGTGGCTTCGATATATAGGACGTTTAGTACTGAACACTAAACCTTGATAAATTCAAACACTAGAAACGTAACTTTTGAAAATAGCACCATGTGGGAAACTTATATCTTTAACATTTCGCTGTAATAATGCACATCTTTAACATTGAAAGTAAGACAGCTATTTTACAGTTAGTGTTGTAGTGGTTTCTGGAGTTAGTACTATTCGATCATTATAACAACAGTAAACAAAACACATTGACGATCTTAAACGAACGAGTATCTTCCCCTTTCAAAATGAGTTGCGGCAGATAAAAGATGCTAAGTGTAGCAATTTTTATCAAGTTTCATTGAAATCTAAATTTAACACCCGGGAACCTTTCCCTGTACTTAAATGCACTAAGGATACGATGAGCACTCGAGTATCAAGAATAGACAATGAGGTTCACTCCTTACAAATCAAATATGTCCATCCCGAAACTCAAAATGTCAATTATAAACAACTGGCAGCAACGACGCGGCCATGTCGTGGAAATACACTGCTCAAAACAATTATAGGATATTTACAAAAGTAATAATAAAATAAATAAATAATATAAGACACGCAAATATTTTGATATTGCATATAACGTTTTTAAACAAGCAACAGATTGCTTTGACCAGTTTCAACTTATATAGCGCTTCAGTGCGAACCGCTACAGCTTGAGGGTATACAAGCGCGTATCCGAGCGATCTCGACTACAGTTACCGTATCTTACCATTTTCCGTATCATAACAAATTTTTAACCGTAATTACGGGTAATAATGGAAAGGCAACGTGATTTGACTCATGCACAGGCTTGCAGAGCGATAGGTCAATTGGAAGGTGGACGGAGACAGCAAGCTGTTGCTGAAGTTTTTGCAACTTCGCGTTTGTGGAATAGGTTTCTAGAAACTGAAGATGTTCAGAGAAGACGAGGACAAGGACGCCCAGCATCTAGAACACCACGAGATGATCGATACCCAACAGTATTTGCACGCAGAAACCGCACTCATAAGGCAACGCAGCTTAGAAGTGAGCTTGCCGCTGCAACGGTAAGAGTAGTATCGACTCAAACAATAAGAAATCGTCTTCACAACGTTGGCATGTATACTCGAAGACCCCTAGTATGCGTTCCACTAACTGCTCTTCATAAAAAGTCGCGAAGAATATGGGCTGAGCAACATAGAAATTGGAATCACGATGACTGGGCACAAGTATTGTTTTGTGACTAATCCAGATTCGCCCTAAATCTAGATAATATGCGTATTTCAATTTGGCATGAACCTGGAACACGTAACCAGCCACAATTTGTCTGAGAAAGGCCGTAATATGAGGGTGGGAGTGTAATGTTATGGACTGGGATAAGCACAGCAGGTCACCTAACTGCTCAGAGGTATCTGGATGAAATTTCGAGACCCATTGTTCTTCCGTACGCTGACGCTATGGATGAAAGATTCATTTTAATGGATGACAATGCTCGTCACACTGGGCAAACATCGTGAAGAACTGGATTGAACAATTGGGAATCAATAGAATGGACTGGCCAGCAAATTCTCCTGATGGTAATCCTATCGAACATGCTTGGGATGCTTTAGGAAGGCGTGTTGCAGTAAGAAATATGCCACCGCGTACAATTCGGGAACTTCAAAATGCTCTGATAGAGGAATGGAATAATCTTCCACAAGAATTTTTTGATGTCCTGATTCGATCAATGCCGATGAGATGTCAAACCTTTATTGCCGTTTGTGGAGATCATACACATTGTTAACAATGGATTTTTCGTTATTTTATGAATAAAACTTCTTATGAAGTCTCATAATTGTGTATTCATTTAATGATACTTATTCACTCTAGTGCCTTTGTAACTTTATAATGTACACAAACTTGTCAATGCGTTCGGTTTCTTATTTAAAAACGTTGTATTTAAATATAAAAATATTTGCGAGGTGCTACATTCATTATTTATTTATTTTATTACAATTTTCCAAATATCGCCTAATTGTTTTGAGCAGTGTAGTTAACAAGCCCTCTGCCTCGTCGATTACATACGATCAAGATAGATGCGGCCACAGTATCAGCTCGCAGTGTCTAATAAGTTTACCATCCAAATGTTAATAAAGAAATCAAAGAAACCTATGTAAACAATTTCAAGTTAATGTATAAACTAGTGTAAGCAACACAGTTTAACTGGACAATTTTTCTCGACCGTAGGTAGCATTACCTTCTTTCGATTCTACGTAAAAAAAAGTTTTTTGCCTGTGGACTCTTCAGAACTTTGCAAGGTAGGAAACAATTCGTGCTTATTCTCCACAATTTGAGTTTTACAAGTCATGGATATTTAAGCAACAGACATTTAAATATATTCAGATTTAGGGCTATTAAATTCTACGATCTTCACTGTGACTTTATAAGATATAAATTAGTCTTGTTTAGTATACTCTTGAGTATAGTGACAAGTGTTGTATCAAATTGTTTCAATAATACGAAATTCCCTGAATACACGCCTTTTGTCCTAGTAAAAATGCAAGTTTGTGTTTGTGATATAAACGTATCTATAATCATAAATCATTATTAGGATTCGTGTACAATACATTCCGAATAATTAGTCTATCTAGCGTATTGTCATGTCGCTTAATGTACAGTTAGCAAAATATTTTAGGTCTCCCTTCTTCAACGTGTGAATATGAATATGGCTTTCTATATATTGGACTCGGTACTTCAGATATTACCGGGCGCGTGCTACCCGTGTAAATATATCTATGCAGGTAGTAAGAGTACAATAAAGTATACCTTGAAATTTATGATTCTTTGCTTATCGTGGTTATTCTTTCAATTTAATCCCCTTATCTGCTAATAAACTCATAAATTTCATTTTGTCGGTAGAGTAATGACGGTACGTGTTAAAGCTAATTTAATAGTATTACCTGAAGATGTTTTTGTTATCGTTAGTCCCAACGTAAAATTTGTATTTTATTTTAATTATTCAATAGATCTAATCTCAAAAGGTACTGCTGTTGCAGTACAGCAAATATACACATGTTATATTTGCTGCTTTAGTACTACTGATTCTTTTCAGTTTATTTTATAATCTACATCCTGCATATTCCATATGCAATCCTTCATCGTCTTATTACATCTCTTTCAGAATATTTTACATTCGCGATCTTAACATTAATTCTGGAACTCTACGACGTTTTCCCTACTCACTTTTATCTTCATTTAAACCGTGTGAACAAAATGTATGTTAAAGAGAACCCTTACAGTAACACCTCAGTAATAATCATGAATCGCTACTTTTTTGTCGAATGTACTCTACAAAATACTACGAACTCAACCATCAATAAAGCATCAAATAAAATATCAATAATCTTTCATTTTACCTAAATTGTTCAAACTACTACCATAGTAACATCATTTGAAGAAATATTACGAAGATTATTTAATCTAATCTAACGACAGTGACAATAACTGAGATCCCATAAGATTTAGAGATCTTCCCGTCTCTTGTTTAATCGCGTGTTCATATGTTCTCAAACCCTTCGATGTACTTGGATACAGCCTCTTTGAGGAAAACATACATTGTTTATATGGGTAGCAATAATAATAATAATAATAATCATCTTTATTAGTGCTATTACACAACAATAGTGCTTACACAAGTCACACAAGCAAAAAAAAATAGAATAAATCTAAATCTACAAATACATGTCATAGCTATTACTACTTAGATATACCATATATCGACCGAATAGTAAACTCAAGAGCGTAAATATTTTTCAATTGTCCGTTTAAATTAAGAAATGGGTAAATCCGTAACAGAGTTTGGAATAATATTGTAATACTTAACAGCATAGTAGCTTACTCCGTCTCTGCTTTTTGCTAACCTATGAAAATTTGATCGTAAATTGTCATTATGTCTGGTGTAATGATCATGAATCATAGAATTAAGTGTATATTTATTTAAGTTGGATTTTACATAAGTAACACATTCAAAAATGTACAAGCATGGAGTTGTGGGAATTCCCAAAGATCTGAACGAGTCTCTGCAGTCATCCACATATCCAACGCCAGATATTAGTCTTATACATCTAAGTTATAGAGCAAATATTTTATTAGAATGAGATGAATGGCCCCAGTTCAATATGGCATACGACATACATATGTCAGACCATAGTAAACATGTTTTAGAGAATTAACTGATAATTTGGAACTGGAAGATCGTATCAAGTAAATTGTTGATTACAGTTTTTTGGATAAGGCATTAACATGACTTTCCCAAGTAAGAGTTTCATCCAGATAAACGCCTAGGAATTTAACAGGTTCATTTTGTGAAACATTTTCGAAAGGTGCTAATGTAAATAATAGTGTCTGTGTTTTCTCTAGATTAATGCTAAGCTTGTTTGCAGAATACCAATTTTTGGTGTTTATATTCATACTATCAGTTTCGATTATAATTAATAGCTGTTGTATCGTCTGCAAAAAGGATAGAATTTGTATTGTGGTCACAATATTCTAAATCGTTCATATAAATTAAAAATAAGCGGGGACCAAGAACAGATCCTTAAAGTACTCCATGCTTAATAGTAAGAATGTGTGAAGAATCATTATTGAAATTTACGAATTGCAATCTATCACTGAGGAAAGACGTAATACGTTTAATGCTATTAGTGGACAGATTATAATGTGCCAATTTTCTAGCTAAAATAGAATGGTTAATACAATCAAATGCCTTCCTAAAATCAAAAAATGTGGCATAAGTGTAATATTTATCGTCGAAATTATTTAAAACTAAATTTGATAGGTTACTGATAGCAAAAGTAGCTGAACATTTGCTCCTAAAGCCATATTGACAATCAGTAAATAAAAAATTACTATTGTAAGAATTAGTTATTTGATATTTTAAAGCTTTTTCAAATATTTTTGAAAACACTGGTGTAATAGATATAGGACAATAGTTATTGATATCGCTAAGATCACCCTTTTTTAAATTAAACGTAAAAGGCGAAAAAAGGCCTCAATACATGGTTTATTAAATTAGTTAATCGATAAATTATGATGTTTTCTGGAGTTTTGATGATTCTTGAGTTAATATTATAAGCGTCCTCCCTGGAAGAGTTGCTTAGACTATCGATAATACAACTAATCTCCAAAAAAGACACCTTGTGAAATGAAAATGATACGTTAGATGGTATAGACTTGTGCAGATATTCGTTGAAATCGGTGTTTGTTGACGGCAAGTCATTTAAAATATTTTCAGCAATATTTACAAAACAGCTATTAAAGGCATTAGCATTCAGAAAGATAGATTTATTGTGTTCTAGTGAGCTTTTGTTTTTAACGACATTCCACAATGCACGAGAGCTGTATTTATGATCAGTTATATAATTATTAAATGCAGCTACTTTAGCTTTTCTTAATCCACGTCTATAATTGTTACGTAAAGTTCTTATATAATCGTTAGTGATTAAGTTCGGGTATCTTGTATTTATTGCTTTAGAAAAGTTTAAATTTTCACGTAAATGATATACGTAATCATTAAACCAAATAATATTTTTATGAGAACTATGATTTTGATTTAGTTTGGTTTTTATTGGAAAGCATAAATCCATAGATCGTGTGATAGTTTCCAAGAACATATTTGTTTTTATATCTAAATTCAAATATGCGTCATTTATAAAAGACCAATCAGTCTCTAGAAAACTGAAACAAACCCCATTCAGTGATAGGAGTGTAACTTATACGTGAACAGATTTGTATGAATTACAAAACCCTAGAAGGAGACCAAAATTGTCTGATGTAAAAGCCATTGTAAGATCTGAAGTAATCAAATTTCCATCAATATTTGATAAAAAATTGTCCAAACATGCATTGCCTCTAGTAAAATTATTATTAAATGGGATTAAACCATAGGTATTGAAAACATAGAATCATAGCATAGGTATCCAACGTGTTAAATTTGAGATTGAAATCGCCACTTATAACTAGAGATTTACAAAAATACTTATCCAATAATTCAGACAAATTATTTAAAAATACATCAAAATTACTTGTTGGTGATCTGTATATTGTAACAATGTAATATTGATCATGTTTGACTCCGGATACTTCAAAGTCGCCTTCGCGACATAAATAGTCAGGGTTCAAAATAGAGTATGCCAAATTGGCGCCCCCATATATACAGACACCACCATGAATCACCTCAGTTCTACAATAGCTTGATAACAAAGTATAATTGTCAATTACAGTATTGCAAAGGCGACTATTGTCAAGCCAGTGCTCATTTATATAAATGAAAGCAATATCAAGTTCTTGAGTAAATAGTTCTATTTCCAGAATCTTATTTCCCAAACCTTGTATGTTTATATGTAACACATTTACGTTCATTATTTCTTTATGTTTTCTTTCCATAAATGGGCTAAAAACGATTAACACGTACGTCTCTAGGCCATGTGGCAGGATTTTGAATAACTTCTTCAAATCGTGCTGGTAGAGTTACCTTCAAAGACGAGTATCTCTGGATGCTTAGAAGATATCTTCAGGCATTTGGCATCTTCAATTTTCTTACTAACCAGGTAATGTTCTAAATCTTTACTGGTTAAATTAGGTTCCAAGCGGAAAACGTGAAAATGTACATATCTTGTAGCTGCCTTAATCGACATAATTTCTTTCGACGATTTACTGTTTTCCATTTTTCCTTTTTTGATGTGGAGTCGCTCTTTATTTTTAAACTAGACTGTGGGTCTACTATTCCACTGTTGGTATTAGGGTTTTTGTTTGCAATCGGTTTTTTTTAACGCAGTCCGGTATGGAGATTTTTCCAACGATAAATCGCTACATTTTTTTTCCATTGTTATGAGTTCCTACTTTTGATTCAGCAATATTAATTTCATTAACATTATCACCGGTTTTAGTGAATTTTAGATTCTTTTCCATATTCTCAATTTTTTCTTCCAGCTGCACTATTTTGTCTCGTGAGAGTTTAGTTTCTTTAGAGACAACTTTAGCAACAGTTGATTTAATAATTTCAGAAAACTCTTTAATAAAATTGACTACACTGAGCGTATTTTCTCCCTTATCGGGGTTTAACCTTGTGTTACTTGGCATATATAATGCACTTACAAAATAAATTATTTCACGGTATCGCAAACGATGTGGACGGTCTCACATCCAATTTTTCTGTTTGGCTTTGCCTTATATGTGTGAAATTCCTTACTCTTCAATCATACTATTTAAACCTCCCTTCTTTTAAAACTAAAAAATTATTGACATGTCCATGTTTCCATCATATATTGAAGGTGTGCGTCCTGTGACAATTTTTTTATGGAAGTTTATCAATTGCAACATTATTAGATTAAAGTCATGTCATAATATAACCATAACAGATTGCAAACATAATACGAAACTCTCTAACTACATTCGGTATTATACTGTGTACAACTTTCGTAGCATTTATGAGTACATTAAAAACGAATTTGGAGCTATTTGGTAAATATGGTAAAGAAAGGGCAACATTGCGGGCTGTAGCGAATAGATGAAAATATACAGAAGTTCTCTTGTCACCTGCACTTATCACTATTAGCTGGAGAACATAGCAAGAAGCCGCTTTATTTTATGCAAAAATGTGCAGCAGGTTAAACTGTTATTATTTCCTTAAACAATGATGGGAAAAGCATTATTCGACGCAGACAAGTTCTTTAAGATTCCAGTCGTGCAAACCAATTAAAATATATAGAAGGTAATTTTAGTGAGTTACATATTTTGAAAATCAAAATTTAAAATTATAAACACTGTAATACTTTAAATAAACTAAAGACAATATCCGGCGAATTCTCCATTTAAATTGATGACTCTAGATTGCGAAGAAATCCGGATATACATACACTGAAACAAATTTTAAGAAAATGATTTCGATTTGCAAATAAAATATGATTGCCGCCTACGCTGTAATGGCATAAAACAAAAGATAAAAAAGACGAACCGTTAGTTTAATTTTACATCTACTGCATGTTGAGATCATTTTCACTGTCTAGAAATGTGTTCGTTCATTGAGAGAGAGAATGCATATGTGTCGTTCGCTTGGGTTGCTATATCTCTCTTTATGTGCTCAAGAATGTTTCCTCAGACAGCATAGAATCTCAGCAGTTGCGTCCGTTGCGTCACTTGCATTCGTTGCGTCACTTGCGTCCTTGCATCATACTACAGCAAAAATAATCAGTTTCTGCATCTATTTCGATAAAAATATATTTTAAATGGGTAAATATTATGAGGGGTGATAATGGAATTAAAACAGTCGCCAACGTTGTTAAACAATCACATTAAGCGACGCTAATTTTATATATGACTTTATGTCTAAATGTTGTCCAAGCCCCTTGTGTCTCGATATCTCCAGTGTTTATTTAAACATTTCAAATTAAAAAATTCAGAAGTGAGTCACTGTAAACAAATCCGAAGTAGCAGAGTTCGATAGAAACTCATGGACGTATGTTTTATGATGGTTACGAAGTGAAATTTTCGAAAATCAATGTTAATTTTCCTTTACGTCTCTACATCTCCTTAAAAGTTTAACATAATTTATAAATTGCTAAAAGACCCTAAATTCAAATAAATAATTACTTCGAAAAATTTCGAAAATTCTCCCCACGATAAATATTACTGTGTGTATGTAAACCGAGTTCGGCACCAGACAAAACAATTTTTTTGCACAAAGATTAGAAAAAAAGAATTACTCAAATTCATGTGTTTTTAAAAATATTACTCAGAAGGAAGGTTTTATGCCATGTTACTTCTTTTTGAATATGCAAAATTTTGCTAGTTTAACCGGAATTCTTGCAATTACTTCAAACACACTAATAGTTACCAGATATGCTTTGCAATCAGTAATTTAGTAGAAATTCTTTATCAGATTCTGGAAATATTTACTGGTGTTCCATAAAAAAAATTAATGAACATGAATCAAACTATCAACAATTTCCAAAAACCTAAGTGCAGAAAATGTATAAACTCCAAACATTATATTTTG
>LR737383.1:22051492-22102483 GCA_902655005.2 Marronus borbonicus | reverse complement strand
TTAGCGAAAAAACCGGAAAAGAATTACCGACACACCTGGTATGTTGTGCATGGAAAAAAGAAGTACACATTTTGAAATCTTTTTATAACTCAGCTTGGTTAAATGTTTTATATCTGATACGTCCATACCGTAAATAAACTATATTTGCTTTTGTTACTTGCTCTTTTTGAATCATGTTCCTAACAAGCTATATTAGCAAATATCTCAGACTGACGCGTTTTTGACCACATGTCTATTAAGTCTTTTAAAATCATTTTCAACACAGATTCGACCCAGACCAATTTTCAGAGTTCTGCAACATCCTATGTAAGATCCTAAATCCAAAATCGGATAACAAATCTAGATCCGATAATCGGATACCAATAACATTCTTAATGGTTACATGTTATTTGACATTATTTTTTGACCAAAAGCAGTTGGCAGAACAACATCATACAAAAAAGTACGCATCCTTATTCTCGACAATAGAAACAAACAATATGATTTAAAATAAACATAGATAAATTTCTAGTTATTCCAAATATGCATCCGTGGTTCTGCAATAGTTTTGTCTACACAAAATATTATTTATATTTTCCTTTCACTCACTTCACACATTTACAGAACCACGAGGTACACATGTTCTGAATATACTTGCATGACAAAGAAATTACTTATTTGAGTATTTAGTTGTAGTCATATATTATGCGCGCAGTTGTAAATACTCGTGAACAATTTATTGAGCCAACAAGATTTTTCCACAAACATCATAAATATTTCCTATTTATATATATATATATATATATATATTTCGCTGTATTTCCCGGATTTATGTATTTGACAAAATAAATACGTGATCTCGTCTAAAACCACTGGAGATTAATATTTAAAACAGCAACAAATATGTATTAATTACGCTAAACGGTCAAAAAGTAGAAAAAAGGATATATGTATCTATTATTCGTTTTTACCTTCCCAAAATCTACTTAAAGTTCACATTATACCTTTATTCGCATTTGCCTTGATGGATTCTTCAAAGTTGAAGGATCATACGACGCAGTGAGGCAATTAAAGTTAGTTTATTAAATACATTGAATATCTTTATTTGTTAAATCAGGAACGTTGCAAAAATCACTCCAGCAGAACTGGATAATTTCTAAAAGTATAGTGTTGATGATTATTGTATTCAAATACCGAGTATTAAAGAATCACGAAAAATTGTCATATCATCCGTACTTCTTCTACTTCTGATATTTAAACATTTAATTTGAATCTTTTCAACGTAAAACGAAATGATAAACTACGTTATATAGAAACATGCCACAGAATTGTGATTATTAATGTTTTTGCAACTTTTTGCTACATTAACTTTTGATTAAGTGATTAGATTTATAATATAAAAACGTTGTCACGTTTTTTTAACCGGCGCTATAAACATGCGGATGTAAATATACGTACCGCACGACTTTGAAGGTCACACGTGTACTACCACCATGCATTTGAATTCTGCAAGTCCCGTTTGGCGACGAGTGACAATTTAGTTAGCGGCAATAAGCTTAATAGTCATTTTCAGTGTATGGAAACTAAAACCTGAAACGATTCAAAGGTTAAACAGTTAATCTGGAACATTGTAAATTGTGCAGTATGTTATTTGATAAGGTAACTTAATTGTGTGAAACGTAAACATCGTCTGTGTACAACTTTCGACAATGTAAGTAGCTTATATAAGATTTTCAACTTTATTCTGTTATAAATAACGTGATGAACAATGTTTTTGTTGTCGTACTCAGGAGAAATTCACGATCTTTACATAAAACAATTAATTGAAAACAAATACTAACAATATTCAGAAAAAACAAATAGTATTTACTTCTACACTTTGTAGTTATCTGCAATTTCCCAAAAATTATTCGCGATTTGTCATTAATTTTAATTTGATTTTACGATTGGTTGTTTTGCATGTTTTGTTTTGCGTCTTGCATGCTAGAACAGTGATTTAATTTTAATCAATTGAGTACTTTTCGAAGCCTTCAGTAACGCATTGAAAAAAACAATCGTGCAACTAGATTCGGCCATCGAAATCGTTACCATGTTTAATTCATATTATTTCATTTTTTTTAGTGGAACAGCTTGTATTATTTTCAGAATCTAATAGATAATTTCCTTATATCTTTCTTTAGTACATTAAATGGGAAGCTACATAGATAAAAACACGAAATGCTAGAAACCTTTGTTTGGCTAAAGATATTTATCAAGTCATCTTTTGCTACAATTCCGACATCTACTTGAAGTAACACACTTGAGCAGGTTAACAAATGCATATAAATAATAAACAGAAAAAAAAAAAATTAAACTTCAGCATAAAACTAGTTTATCAATGTTTCATCTCTGAATCGTTTGTGAACGGTTACCTGGTTGATTATGTATGATTTTTAGCAAAGCTTTCGATCCCGTTGGCCACCAAGTGCTATTATGGAAACTGAAAGCGTATTCCATAACGCGTACACTTTATATACCGTTCCTGTCAGGTCGGGCATAACACAGGCCACCCATTTGGAGCCACTTTTTATTAATAATCTCAAGTATCACATCGATGACATCAGATTTTTTTTCGCTGACGAACGTAAGTTGTTTTCTCCTATTCGTTCTACTTCCGACTGTTGCGAACATTAATAGCAATTACAGTTGGTGTAAAGGTAACATATTGAATATTAGAAAATGTAAACCATCACCTTTACCAATAAGAAAATAACGCTACTCCTAATCCGTATTAAAATGTATTAAAAATAATTCTAAGCTCATTTCAAATTTGACGAAATAGTGTCCCAACAATTTCACAGTTCCATGCAAGTGGTTTATGAACTATATTCTTCTTTTAATTCCAGTTAGGGAGGTATTGGATGTTATAGTTTCAACATCTAACTTTGTACACCAGTATGACAAAACAACTGAACAAAAAAACCTGCTTTTTTATAAGTATGTAATCCGACTTTAGTACTTCTTGCGATAGCGAGAAAAGAGTTTTAATTATATCAGCAACAATACGATTACTATTATTCGTAGTTTTGTAAAATATCATATACCTAAATTAGTCATGAAGATTATTTAAATTTGTTCATTACTTACAGAAAATGCAACAAATTGATATCAAGTGCATGCGATACCTTTTGCTGCTCGATTTGCACACAAACAGAAACTGTCACCAAACGCAGTTAAACAAATGATACAGAACTTTAAAAACTTCGGATACGTCGAGACAAAAGTTCAAAAGTATAAACCCTTCATTTGACCAGACAATGTATGTAGTCCAAAAATATTTCCTTCACTTCAGACCATATTAAGATAAATTGAGCTAATCTGGAGCCTAATAACAAAAGCCCGTACTTTAGCGCACATTGTAAACTATCTTCAATTTGTGTTAGTGTATCTCGTAAGTGGCTAATTTAAAAAATTACTTTATTGAATTTTAATATTAGACCTTGACGATTACCTATCCATTTTGAATTACAAAAAGAAAGTTAACCTTAAAGTTTAGCAATTCTAGTATGTGAAATGATTCTTTCAAATGTGTTATTTACAAGAATCCTCATTTGGAAAAATCTGTAAAAAGATATAATAAAAACGCATTTAGTTTTTTAAAAAATTGCAAAAAAACGGTGCCAAAATCAAATCCCGAGATGTACCAGTTTTAGTAGGTAAAGTAGAAAATCTAGGCTTTATTTTAATGTTGTTAATTACTTTAATTTCTGGGAATTGTATTCTGTGTGGAAGATAAGATGTTAGCGATTTCGCGACATCTTTATATTTCTATAAAACAATTTTCGACCGCAATTACTACACTTACTGTATTTGCGACGCATGTAGCTTGTAACGTTAGTGGGGGAAGATATTTGTAACAGTGTCTTAAGATAATGAATATTTATTGTACGAAGGTAAATATTTTTGTTTAGTTCTATGAAAATCAAGGTTATAGTGAAAGCAAATCCTGAACAAAGTAGCAAACAAATAAATCACTTTATCAATCAATAACAAATATTTAAAAGTTTATATATAATTTATTTAAAAAAATACTGTATTGAAATGAATAAAGACAAATAAAGGAAAGTTCCTTAAATAACGCTATGCCTGCATATGTAAATAAACAAACTACCTACAAGTTATACCTTATTTACTCATATAAATAACTAAGAACTAACAACGTCTTTCCATGTATAAAAAATCGTTATCACTATATTTTGTGTTTGATTTATTATTAACATTCCTATGACATTACGAAGGAATCTCCAAAAATATCCCGAGGTAAGTGCAGTTGCAATGCACTTGAACAAGCGATGATGCATGAAGTAGTGCCAGAACGCATGATTTATAATGTGTTTCAGACGTTGTTAAATATCTTCATGCTCGTTTTCACGTTTAAAGCAGCACTTCAAACTTTTAATTTCCAACGCGCACTTTTGAAGGAAATTAGAAAACTCATGGAAGAACTTTTAACAAAAAAGACCTTGAAATTCAGATAAACACTGACTTTAAACTAATATTTATATGTACATATATAGAATTTTCCTCGCAATCCATTTAAACAGCTAACAATCTTAGCGTAGTTCTGAAAATTTGAATTGAAAGCCATAACCACCTGTGATATTTTTAATGAAATTACTTTTTAATTATTTTCTAGATTCCTTAGAATGTTATGGGATGATTTGTATTAAGGTATCCAACCTCTAAAATCAACTATTTTTGAGTTATTTTGAATTTTGTTTACAACCTCTCAAAATTACACAATTGAATGAATTTACATCATAGTTGTACCGGATACAATGAATGATGACACTTTCTAGTAATAATGCAATAATTAAGTTATTATATACTGGGTGCTCAGAATCTAAAATCCAATTTATGAATATCCAATTCAAGAAAATCGTTTTTTCTGTTAATGAAACGTACTGTATATGGGTACACCATCGTGAACAAAAACGCAATCGCCATCGACCTATATTAGGTGTTCCTGTATAGTTCAGGAGTTATAAGCAATTATTTCTGTTAAAATTTTGCAACAGTTAAGCATGGAAAAATAATAACTGTTGTATAGCTTATTTATTTATTTACAAACATATACAGAATACTTAGTTCTCAAGCAGTTAAAAGTGCTGCAGAATATTTATTGGAAAAAATATTTGTAATTTGTTTTATATCGGAATATATATAACTTCTACAAACATCTAGCTGATTTCTTTCATGTTTATCTACATATAACCTGAGTGTATCCGTAAGTGAGGGTATTCCATAAAATGTATAAATTAGTTCAAATTTTGTCAATTATCGTAATAAACAACCAGAAGTGAAATGAAAAACTTCATTTCACTGTCCTATACGTTAGTACCGTGATTCTTCTGTTCTTCTGTTTTAATGAAGAGTAATTCATAGATCTCCCAATAAATATACTATAGTTTACAGTAATTTTCCGTTACCACCGTGGAAATTTCTGATATTTGCGCTAATATTCATAATTATGTACATTCTATTGAATGTTTGTTACGTAAAATAAACACTTAGTATGCGGTCTTGTCATTGATTCGATAGTCTCCTGATGTACGACACTTTGCAGTTGTAAATATTTACATCAAACTACTTTAAAAGTGAAATGAGATGTATACGTAAGTAATCATTCTCTTTTAATAAACAACATAACGCGTAATCTCGTAATTTGCTTATCTGTTTGTAGATAATTAATTGTTATTTTTTTGTAAAGATAAATAATTTAAAAAATACCAAAAATTGAAAGTGACAAATAATTTAGACGGTAGAAACAAAACAAATAAAGACTATCCCGGATATTGTGCCCACCATTGAGATACTGCAAACGGTAAAAGTGGGTCATAAGATTTGTTTGATATTAAGGCTTATTTTTTGAATAGAAAATTTAGATTGTCGAACAATAACACTCAAACAACACAGGTACATTTTAAATAGGGTCCGCTTCAAAGGTTTTACACAAACTTGCTTATTTTCAGCAAAAAGTTCTGCACTTTACCTCCTACAAAATCTAACGTCTGCGTTAGTCATAATACCACAATTACAATATTAAAAATCACAGACGACATAGGTAGTAAGAGCTGCGGACAGAAAGAAACTAACAATTTTGGTCTTTTAGTCCGGCTGCTCTTGATGATGTCCCTAAAAAAATTGATGCTAATATCGCGAAACTTTTGCAAGTATCGGCAGTTCACGATTTACACATCAATCCTAAAAGATTCTTTCGTGACTTTCGGCAGTTTTCGGAGTGAGGCTCCTGCTGGGCCTAGACCAGCTCTTAAGATTGGAGGAACTATTTTAGCATTTTCTGACAGTTATAGGAACCTTGGTCTTGTACTTGAATCTGAACTTAGATGCTAATCTTCTAATTAGATTTTTATACAATATTTTAAAGAAGTTGTATGGTTTGACGGATATACTGAACTAAAGCTTTTATTAACTGATTCACTTAAGCGAGTGATTTGCTTTTGCATTTGTTTTGTTTGTCGTCTTTCAGATTTTTTTCTTGCTTAGTCTAAGTTAGGTTTAAATTAAGAAAGAGTTATGTACAAAAACAGCATATGCCGAATATCGCCCTTATCTCATTTCGTAATTAAATATACTACTATCTTTTCAATAAAGTCCTATTATTATTACATTTTAAAAAGCGTAATTTGATAATGATTAACGTATTGAGCTCATCAGAAATAACATGATATCAATATTTGGCCCCTACCTAAAGATGCCATGCAGTCATCCGGTGCTCCACATTTTTACCACAAGATTATGATGGTGGCATTTGTAGACAGATTTTGGCACTACACAAGCATATTTCAAGTATTCAAAAATAGAACGGCTGCGAATGTGCTCTCTACTCAGACAACGATGGATCAAAAGTTGTTTAGAATAGATCAGATATTCTTAACCTAAGGGTCGCGACTCAAACATGGGTCACTGTCGTTTCCGAGATGGGTCGCCATACCTTTACAAATTTTTGATAATTTTATAATGTAAAAACAATCAAATGATACTGTTCGTAAACGTATCCATCCACCATTCGTGTATTTTTTGTGAGATATACATAGAAACCTCTTTAATTGCCAACACTGACATTTATTTTCGGGAAAATTACAAAATATATTATTTTTGTTTGATTATCTTCCTGGTAATTTTATCAAATTCGGCCGCGTGTTATTTATGTTACGAAAATTATTTTTATATATTTTTTATGCTATAAATTTGAGTTGTGTGTTTATTTTGCTAAATGTTGTTGGAATAGATGATTGCTCGGAACTCGCTAATTTCATGCTAGCATTTTGCCGTTTATAGTATTTTTTGAATATTTTTCCTTTATTGATTGATTTGTCAATCAAATCGTATTATTTACTTTCATATAAAATACTCGAACTTGTAACATCATTTTAAATGTCAAATTTACTATAAACATTAAATAGTATCTTGCGTAAAGTATTATTTGCAGTAAGCAATTGGAGTTCACGTCAGCAAGAATAGTAAACAATATTTTCGCAATTTGAGTGTGCTGCATTGCTCTCGATTATCATCATACACAAATAACTGTGAAGGATACTGTTCGATCTTTAACAAAAACAAAATCAGAATTATTAAGAAACAAATGAAGGAGCACGGTAAAACAAGAAGTCTATTAGGCTTTTTGTTTACGAAAAACCTTAAGAAACGAAAATCCACCGTATTTTTCTTATAATTTGTTTAAAATATTTTTCATTATAAATTTATTTTTTTTTAACTTTTAAGAACATGTAACAAACATTTCTTGATGTTGTTGGTTTCTTTTAAAGAATTTAGGTTTCCGGGTTGAAACCGCGTCGTAATCGCATGAGTCTGCCGTCTGCTGAATTAAGATTATTGGAATGTTTGTAGATTTCAATAGCTTCTCTTGCACTAAATTATCGACACCAAAGTTAAGTAAATATATGGCTCAAAAACAAAGCATTGTATGCTTATAACAAACAGAATAAAAGACGGCTTTCAACTTTCACAAAAAATCAACAATTTTCAACTAAAGCCGCCGGTTGTATACTGGCTTCTTTCAATTGACTATCTTTTTTCACCAATATCTGTGGAAAGGTCATTATTCCCAATAATTTCCACTTGACTGCAATACTTTGTACTATACTTCAGCATCTATTTTTGGAAATTTTCTTTTCCTTTTGATTCTACTTATTTCACTTTTAATAATACTTTCATTCTCAAAATTTTCAGTTGTTCTATGAGGGAAACTATTAGACCTTCCTTAGTTGAAATTGTTATGCAGTCTGTTTTTCCTTTAATTTTTCAGTATGTTAGTTATTTATTGCTTACTAGAATTCACAGCAGAAGGAGAAAGCAACTGCAGTGTTCCCTTC
The DNA here is from genome assembly GCA_902655005.2 of Marronus borbonicus. Taxonomy (NCBI): domain Eukaryota; kingdom Metazoa; phylum Arthropoda; class Insecta; order Coleoptera; family Scarabaeidae; genus Marronus; species Marronus borbonicus. The sequence goes on along the minus strand of LR737383.1, from coordinate 22,094,108 downwards.
TTGACATTCTTGTTATAAGAGACTATAGTAATGTCATAGTATTGGACTGGTTGTAAGAGGTCATTACATAAATTTTAATTCATACCATTCTCTTGAATATAAATCACTTACTTTTTGCTAGCGCCTGATTTAACCGTCCACACTCCATGCTCAATAGAACCGCGAGTATCTACTCCTAAATATCGCAACAGTATGTTTGTATAACCGATTTTAATTCTTACTTGTATAACTATTCAAAGGTAATTTCAAAGAAAGAGAACAAAACAATTAAAACAATTGAATTTATTGTTATTAATAATTGTTATTGATAATTTGACACTCCTTCATTCTTCCTGGCATTCATTCCCGTAGGTGGTTGATGTCTTCTTAAAATATGATATCCCAGTAACCTTCCTCAGTTGTCCCACATGTGTTGGATTGGCGAAAGGTCAAAAGTTTCGAATGGTCATGACAAGATATTGACATGTGGCTCTTCGAACAGATTTAGAGAGGCTCTCGCTGTCTGATAACCGGGGTTACCCTGCTAGAAAAGTAGACCTTTGAGTTGGTGAAGATATGGAAGAATATGGTTCTACCACGTAACATTGGGCGTTCATCGTGCCACGGATGAAGGCTAACTGAGACCTACCACGCCATAACTCCCACGGCTCGGTACACGCTTCTTTCGACAGAAAATTGAATTTCGCGAGGTTCCCACATTTTCGACTGACCCTCGAGATTCATCACTCAACACGCCCCTATACCACTCCACGTTCTAATGCATTCGCAACCTATACCACTCCAAACATCACTGTCGGTCTTAAGCCATGTGTGAGAACACAAGATGTAATCGATAGGATTACAATCCGAAAGCCCTACATCGGCGATAAACGGCTCGAAGGGTCACAGGACGACCTTTATTATCTAACCATAGATCAGAAATTGACTTGGCACTGGAGATTCGATGTCTTGGTGCCTTCAGACGGCCCCCGATTCCTCTTGGTCGACTTTCCTGTCACTCCAAGTTTCTACGTCATGTAGCATACGTACAATAATATGAAATTTACAGAAATTTCATCAAATACTTTTTTGCTATTTTGTAAACCACATTTTACTTACCAATCGAAAACGATAAGTGCAACGTTTAGTAATCAATGTAACAATCATTCTTTCGTCATGCCGCTTTTATCAACGGTATCAGTCGATAATGTTTTATTGTAGGAGCTATTTGAATTATTACAATGGCTGCATTCGTTTTGTAATAGTTCGCTGTATATTCCAGCGACATTCACATGTCTGCCGGAGACAATTGATAAATGGGTATTATCTAGAAGATTCTAGAATCTCCTAATTAATTCATTGAAATGTTTTGCTCACATGATTTCAATTATGTTAGCTAGCACATTCAATAATTTATTATACTCTGCCATAAAATTTCAATAAATGGAAAATTTTCGTGTATCGTCGTGAGTAATTGTATTAATTTGCTTTTATAATGCTTTAAAATATATACATACATATGCAGGTATACATATATTAGTTGTAAATAGGAAGTATTGCGACAATTACATAATATGGTATTAATATTCAAAGACGATTGCCTTTAGAAAATGTAAAAATTTTTATATCAAGCAATCCTTTGATTACAAAGTAACTACATTATTGTTTATTTAATATTGACCAAAACAATTAATATTAATATTGGCAGATGTGTTAATTATATTAATTTCCTTGATTCCAGTTAAATTTTAGAAAATGGCTATTTACAATTTAATGTTATTTGACGAAAGGTTTGGTTAATTTTTAGTTGTTACTTTCTATGAATTTTGATCTATCTTGGTCAGCAAATGTTGCAATGCGCATTTATGAAGTAATGCATGGTTAAGTTTAAAGAACGATTTTCTCTTATTAATAAACATACTTCAATGAAAATTTGGTTGAAACCACTTTGAAACTTCTGAATTCAGTGTTGAAGTTAGAGTTTTACTAAAACGATCGCTAATAAAATTTTGCTATTTTCGAACTCGAAATAGTCATACTATGCTTTGAAAATTTAGACAAAACTCTATGTATTAATAAATTTGATCCACTATATACTTAAAGGGAAGGTTTTGAGATATTCGTTAAACACAATTTAACTTAAACAGTAGGAATTTTAAGTATAGGAAGTGCGCGGTAGGAATCAAAGAGATTTAAAATATGCATTGAATGGAGTAAAGATAAGGTGTTCCGTTAAAAAAAAAAACGAGTTCCAACTGTTTGAAAATGCTCCAATTAATGCTAAACGCCCTGTATAACAAAACAAAGATATTTGGTAATAATTACTGAACTTTAGCTATTGTCGCAGCGACAGTAAGAAATTCTGGTCAAATAATAACAAATAAAAGAGATGCAAAAGTTTTGAGAAAATACTCCAAACGCAATTTTTGCAAATATCTTAAAAATCGTTCATTTTAAGTATATTGTGTATCGTACAGATTTGCTTTACTTTTTAGCAAGTAATTTAAAAATATAATAATATATAGAATGTTCTATTTAAAATATCAGACCTAAGCAACGTACCAGAGAAACTAAACACCCTGTATACTTTAAAAACATTTCTGTCTAGATATTTTTATATTAAGCAACTTTGAATAAATAATATGTAATTCACCATATAGTTGTCCCACGCTATACTATTGTATTATTATCATTGTTTATTGTTCGGAGATTTAATTTTGTATAAGGATAAACAAAACGTCATCCATTGGAAAATATTCAATATCGATTTAGAATGGTGAAATCCACTGCGCAAACTTCGTTCATCTGTAGATGGAAAACGAGTCTTAAACGAAATGATAACAATAAAGATAAATCGAGGTGTGTATATATCCTCTTAAATTTCAATAATTCTCGCAATGAATACAAAATATAAATCTTCCATATTGACTATCCTTTTTTCAAAGCAAATAAAAAAAATTGGTTGATATGACATTTCAAACAAGCAAATAAAGTTGTTACACGTAAAATAGCAAAATTTGTTAACACGATTATCAGGTTTGTTAATGAAGTTGAACCTGAAATTATTAACATTAGATAAAACAGAACATGTAGATGGGAGTGGGTTTAATTTGGAATTACATCCCGGTCAAACTGCCGATGATCGGACAAGAAACAGTAGCGCACCTATTACTTTCCTCTTACTTCTGTCCAAAAAATACTTTCAACCTATTAACGTACATATTACAGCTTCCACGTAGAGAAAACTAACTTCGAAAGATTAGTTTATAGATGTTTTCTTAGCAAAGTCTGAATCCAAAAGCGTAGATTCCTAGACTGTTTTTTTTTTTAATTTTCGGGTTACCCGAGTTCGCTTGTGAAACTTCTCTGCTTTCTACCAGCCTACTATATTAGTTAATAATAAAGCAAAAATCATTTGCACTCGATTCCTTCATAGTATACATACATATGCGCAAACTGACGTACGGTTAAATTCTTTTAATTTCACGAATGCTCTACGGATGTATATAACTTTAACCTATGTATGTACGTCAAACATTGAAATTACGTTCGGGCATTGTGAGAAAAAGAAATGGTATTTCGTATTCTTAACCTTGCGAATTACGTCAATGTTGCAAAATATGTCATCAACGTATGAGACGAAATTTCGTATTTCGAATAATAAATCGAGTCCAAATAACAAATGCTTAGCAATAGGCGAATATTATTTTCCAAGAGTTGTGGATATAAATTGATGTAAATAGCAAATTTGAAGAAGCAATACGGGATTTTTTCTTTTTCACAACTGAAACGACATTAATGATTGCAAAGGCTTCTGTAAATGACCTTTCATGAACCTTAACAGGTGAGTTAAAATCACCTGACACCTAACAAATAATAAAAACATTTCGTTTTAAAGTAAAGGTATTACGTTGATTTCGGGAAATCGACATGGATTTAGATAAAATCATATCTACAATGATTCATACAGGAACGGAATTGAAGATCCAATTAATCAAGCAGTCATTCAATATTTACTCAGTGAACGTCACAATAGTATGTATTTGTTGTTAGTATTAAAGCTACTATTAACACAAACGAGATTTTAAACAAGTCAATATTGATTATTTACTTAATGGTTAGATGCACTGCAAACTAACAGCTGAAGTTATTTACATTTTGAATTTAGGTATATGCACATATGTACGTATATAAGTCTCAACATTTGAAACTATTTAATTTTTAAAGTTGCCCAATTGTTACAAAAGATACGTTTATTTAAATGTAACGGGAATCATTGCTTGCGCTATACCCAAAATATAATTATAAACAATTCTCTATATCTACTACCATAAAGATTATCATCTCGAGATAAACAAATTAAAAGTGATTGCAGGATAATTCCGCGTATAAACCACAACGAAACTATAAAGTTAACTTCCTTGATTCTGCTATATGCATAGGATTAGTATTACGCATCTGCATTAATGAAAAATTTGTCATTAGCTTTAGCTTAGCTTGTCCTTTATTTCGTAGGCTAATGAACTGTATCTTTCCTCGTCTAAGTTAAAAATCTGCAAACATTTACTCTCGATACCTTAGATTTTTGCCCTTAATTTAGATAGGAAAAGAAACCTTTATGGGATCGCACAATGAATTGCCATGACTCACCTAATGAATCACCTAACACATGAAATATTAGTTAATGTCTTTTTTTTTTGTTTTAAATATTTCTTTCTTAAAAGTGTGTTTCCACATGCATTTAAAAAGATAAGAATTGACGAGGTTTTAGGTAAAACCGTTACATTTTTGAGGAAGTTACATCTTTAAGGATTTAAAAAAACTATTGTATTCTAGGCTAAAGCTTAGTAATTTTTCATTGTGTATTGTAGTGGATCATTGCGGTGAAGAGTATTTAATTTATTGATTTTCGTAAAACATGAAAATTTAATTTAACAATTGTAGAATTCGAATTATTTTTAGTTATTATTATAGTTTTAGTATTTTGATAATATACAGCGTACGCTTATACCCCAGGCCGATGTCCTTTTTGAATAATAATCCATAAAAAACTATGATTTATATTTTATTTATGGATTATATGGCCTTATTTATCCAAAATAGTGTCTACATCTGGTCATGACGTAAATGCCAGCTCTTTTATGCATGTTTTTCATAACATTTTCGTAGACTTCTAGTGTTATTTCGGCAATTTTGTTTCGTATGTTGTCCCTAAGTATCTGGATTGTGGTTGGGTTGTATGTGTACAGCTTTCCCCCATAGGAAATACTTGGGGACGGTCAAATCGGGGGATCGTGTGTCGGTCGTAGCAGGAGCTGTGTGTTACGGGTCAATGACGCTGCCAGCCCAAAGCCCAAGCAAACCCTACGAGGGTATTTGCATTGTCCCAATGGTGGCTATTTTGCTTATTAACAATGCCAGCCAAGTCGAAATGTGACTCATCGCTCATGATAATTTTTTTGCCTAAAATTGAGGTCTGCGCTGGTCCGAGCTATAAAACCTAAGTACTCCGACTTCACTGCCGTTCGCGGTCATTTTCCTGTTGCCCTTGCGTCAATTGGATTTTTATATGGGAATATGTGTAAATCCGTTGAAAATTCCGAATTCCTGTCTACGGCCTCGATGAGGAAGTGCTCGGCCGTTTACGAACACTGCCTCACTCGACCTGGAACGTAAAACACACACTGAACATTCTTGATTTCTATTCAAAGAAGAAAGATTGCACTAGTATTGCAAGTATTGTATTCGTTTAAAACTGTAAAAAAAAATTAATTCAAAAACTACTTTGAAGAGAACAACCAAGAAAATTAACCCGAAATGCTAAAAAACAACGACTAGTTTGGATTTGAAAGAAAAGGATTTGGAGCATTAACGCAGAAGGAAGAAAACAGGATTTCAATAAATAATTTCAGAACAAACACAAAACAGTTACTTTCTGACTTTGACTAATTCGAAATTGCATCCGGCTTGTAATGAATTCTCAATTTTACCATCTTGACATACATATTTGTCAAAATACTAGATACCGTTTACGAGTTTGTTAGCCAGACAATATTTACAATTCTAGTGATTACTACGAATTCATTTGAAACCGACTTTCCAATTTATATTCACGTTTAATTATACGTTATTGCCTGTATTACATTGACCGCAAGCAAATTTTCCGTGTAATATGCTGGCACGGTTGTGCAAGAACGCGTATTAGCTAAAACGTCACAATATGTAAGAAATGACATTAATATACTATGCGCAAGGTTATTTGTATTTTAGTTAATAAGAATACCGAAAAAAGCTCAAGGATTTAAATCAGGATTGTGTCAATTCAATTTTAAGTATTTAATAAGCATAATCTATTAAGTTGTTGTTGAAAGATGGTAATTCAATTTTATCAATTGTTTTCAATATGAAACTTTTGACTGACACGTTTAAGCAGTAAACGATGGTGAGAAATCAGTAAGCGTGAGTTAGCTCATAACGAAACATTAGATTTAATTGCTAATTAATACAACAAAAAAAATAGGATTCCAATAATGGAAATATTTGAATTTCTATTAATATTTAAGCACGTTGCATTCATTCATCTAAAGTCTATCTATTGCATAATACTCCCATTCCAATATTGACTTCATTGCTGGTGGTGCATAGTGTTAATTATCTGCTGTTAAACGCGTTAAATTACTTTAGAAGTCCTCACATATTGTTTGCCTTTTGTCCTACACCAACATTAAATAACTATGCAAATAAATAATTAATATCCTTTAAAATTAAATACCACTAACTAGTCATAAAACTGTTAATAACTCATTATTGTACCCTGGATCCAAGATTAAACAATACGATTTCTTTCCCTGATATTGAGTGCTGCGGCATTCTGGAGACTATTAATCTATTGAAAAATAGAGATGCATCGGTCGTCAACTGAGTTCTTACTATTAATTCCATAATAAATCACCTATTACAGCCTTTTAAATATTTATTTGATTGTTCGTTAAAGAAACAGAAATTTCCTAAAGGACTTAAAACTTCACAGTTGTGCCAATTCACAAAAAGAATGATATATTCTCAGCTACAAGCTGTAGTATATAAGTGCCCAATGGAATATGCTAAACGATTTAGTTTCTACAAAAAATCAGCATAGCTTCCGGGCAAATATCTCAACTGCTACTGCTAGCTACTTTGTTGACAGAATACACGAACATGTTGGAGTGTTCTTTGATCTCACTGCTGGGTTCCATACTGCGAATTCTTAATAAAAAAAAGCTGTATGTCTGTGAAGATTGGCGAGCATACCTCTAGTTCTTTCGACCTTTGCCTGGACGTGCCTCAGGTGTCAGTGCCTGGACCTCTATCTTTTAACCTCTTTGTGGACAATTTGCCAAACTACGTATTGTCTAAGGATATTGCTATGTTTATAGACGACACGTCAGTTTCGGTGAGGGTACTGAAGAGGATTTTGGGAAGCATGTGGTTAACTTGTTTGGTGACGTAACAATTGCTTAATGCTAAGTTGGAACAAAACGGCGCGTGTCAACTTCCACAAACGCAGATCTTTGACATTCCACAATTTCTCCTGTCTAAACGGAAAATTACTGGCTATTGTCAGATGGTTTCTCAGTGTACATATCGATGAACATTTGACATGCAATAACTAAGAGCATCATATTTGCGAAAGTCTTAATAGGGCCTATTATACGCTTCTGGAATTGAAATCAAGTCTGCATAGAGAGGCGCCGATGAACGTTTATTCCCTATTATCACAGTTAGTTGACTGACGGTTCGCCTTTAGTTGGTACAACATTGTACGGTCGGCTTAATATCTGTGACGGTTAGCAACGATTGGTAGAATGTCAGTAAGTTACACAAAACCAATAGTACTTTTCTAACGTTGGGTATCGATTGGCACTAGGTCAACAAAATCACTTAAGCTTTGGTCGACAATCAGGAAATGACGCTTGGCAGCAAACACCTGGGTGACATAAACAAGTCAATATTGAACCATTTTCAGAAAGTGTTCGTTAAAGATCGGTGCACAACAAAGTAGATAGTTCGCTCAAAGATCAGGTAAATATGCGAGAACGTTGGGAACCAATGTTCGACCAAAAGTGTAAAATATTTGCACTTTCACATTTAATGCTGACAGCACTGCCAACGTCGAGCCAAGCGATCTGTGATTAGAAGCAAACATTGTGCCAACCTTCTGCGCTACTTGGGTTATTCTTTAGTTTATTCGGCATTCTCGTACAATCCACTACTCTGGGCGAACTCTGCTTAATTTGATCGTGTTTTTGTCCATTTTACGTATTGTTTTTGATTTGAAACCCAGGAATTTGCGTAAACCAATATTTGTTAAGCACGAGTTTTTAACTTTCCAGCGATATGGTGAGCAGAGTTTAGCGGCGCATTTGTATTTAAATAATTTCATCAAGAATCCCTGGTAAGATCATGGCCAAAATAACAAAAAAAAAATTTAATAGATAAATTCGAGAAAACCGAAACATTACAACCGAAGTAGCCCTAATTGTAAAGCAGTGATTCTCAACCTATAGGATACATTTTGTCTTCAAAGCAGTCACCGTAGAAGGTCTAGTGATCGCAAAGATAGTTATACGAAATTGTCTTGCTTTCAATGTAGAAAATTCATCATCCAAAAAATGATGAATTTTTTGCCTGTCCAAAATTCAAACAGTGATCTATTATTAAATTGTTGTCAAATCTTTGCCCACATGGATAAATGATCTTCAATGGTTACAAAAACAACTGTAACAAATTCATCCACATTTGCAAACATTTCTAGCTTTTTTTGTTTTATACTTCTACTCTACAATTCCAATTTTCTACAAAAAGCATTAACTTTATCGCTCGTACCCAAGAGCTGAATGTTCAAAGTATTTAAATTCTGGAATATGTCGACCAAATAGACTTCCGATCTGTGTTCCTCTTCTATAAAAAAGGCGATTTCGTCTCTTAATTCATAAACACGTTGCAAGGCCTTCCCACGTGATAACCATCTTGCTTCGCTATAATACAACATGATGATGATGAGATGATGATTGGTTTTGTAGATAGAACATGTACTTAGGAAGAGGTACATACTATAACAGAGTACAAATCAAATTGTAGCGTCAGTTGAATTCTACCAATTAGGAAATGGCAACAGTTGAAAAGCCTAATTTACCTAAAAGCTGATCGTTTAGATATTAAGTTAGACCTTCCGCCCGAAACTCAGGATAATTCCCATGCAACGGTGTGATATCTTAAAATAAGTTTTGATTTGAGAGTAGGACAAGTATACTTAAAAAATACTTCCAGCAGCTAAGTGCTGCTCCTATAACGTGGTATGGTCTTCAGAAAACATGGTTTTTCGTTCTTTTTAGGCGAAATTTCACGGATTTTTTTGTAATGGTACACAACGTTTTTAACTTAAATTTACACAACTTCAATTCCGGCAAAACCCCGTAATGAAAAATTTGTGACATTTTCCTTTCCAGGATACCGAAATATATTAGTAAATTTTTTAGGAGGCATGATATGAACGTGTGTTTCAATTCACGAGATATACTCAGAAACTTTCGAGGCCATCCGAATGATAGGTAATTTATAAAATCGCGTGCGGTGACTGTTATAAAGACTACACTGGAAAACGAAACACCAGACTCAGACTTGAAGAATCGAATCCTCAAGTGCAGCATAACACATAAACGAAATCGAAGCATCAAATTAATTAAGAACGCAGCTTCGCCGCGAGAGTTTGAAGTTTGCGAAACCATTTAAGTATATCAAAGATAATGCTAATTTGTTAAACAGAGAAAAAGGTCCACTTGGTCACGCCGCTTTGATGAATAGCAGGAATGACAAAATATGTTCATACTTCTCTATTAAACAGTAATGAATCCAGACAACTGTTACACAATTAACAGCAATAATACTTGTCCCGAGATTTTGAACTATTTGTTGCTAAGTACAAAGTCAACTTATGACGCTTAGATTGAAATTGTCTTTTAATTAATGCAAATATGTCGTAGAACCATTGTAAATTGGTGTATCCTAACACAACATAAGTATGTACATATAAACGTCTATTATTTTTTCTCGACAAACATGCTGGTGTTAATTAAAAATAAAACGACTGTAAATGAAGATAATAGAAGTGTTTATGTAAGCATAATATTTCAAATATACATAAATATAACAATAATAATTCTATTTTAAGAAAACTTTGTTGTTTGTTAAATATAGGGGTGTGACTTTAAACGTCGTCGCTGTGCCTTTAACGTATGCACAAACAATTATCTGCCATTAATTTGATTATCGTGAAGTATTATGGTAATAGTAAGAGAAAATATACTTTATATATAACATACATGTTTTAATTAATTTTATTGGTAGTAGTAAAAAAATAACATACATCTTAAACATGTTTTTTTTGTACAATAAAACGTGAATCAGGTAAATACATATTGTAAGAAAATAATACAAACAGTACCCGTGTACATCGTCAGTCACAAGCTTAATCAAGTTGTCAAAGTATTAACACGTCCTGCAAAAGAAAAGCTACCGAATAGGTGTCTGAAAAACCTGCGAAAATTGTATGACGCGTAATACAAGAAAATCTACCGTCAATGGTTACCGGAGTTGACGTTGCTTGTATTAGGAGAAATCTCTACAACGCTCGCCACAAATAGCAGCCCGCATTGCCGAAGAGCATTGAAGATACTTTTACAATTCTGGAAGAGATCATCATTCAAACATCAAAGGCGAACCTTTTATACTTATTAACAATAAAGTTGACTAAACAGATGTTTTTTTTGTTGCAAATCTAATGTCTAGTTTTTTGAAAAGGTGAAATAAAGTTATTTAGACGGTACTTTTAAACTTGGACGTGTGTACAGTTGTCCACTACGCTAATAATACTTAATTCTGGTCACACCACACCATATGAACAGTCGTATTAATTTGCATTGAGCAGACTTTCGCATTACACCTAAATTCTTGCACTAATTTTGCACTACCCTATCCGAACGCCACTTATTGGTAAAAGTCGCCACTTTCTGTGCGCTTCACGAAATTAGCAGAGGCTAGACAGACTCGTGTTAATCGTGTTGCCTACTGTTTCCCCGAGAATCGACAAAACACGAGTCTGTCTAGTCTCTGTAATTTCTTGAAGCGCACGACAAGTGGCGAACTTTACTTATGACGTTTCTTGGACATAAGAAACCCACATCCTAAGAAGAAAAATATCAACTTTGACATTAGATAAATTATTTACAACAGAAAATATATGGCTTTTATTGCCATTTACACGTATTAACTGAATTCCAACCAAAACCAAATCCATAAACCCGCACCTATTTTTCATAAAAAGAAAACATGTTGATTCGATGAGGTAAATATTCATAAACAAGGATTACTAACACGTGTAAATTTTAAATGTAGTCAGGAAAAATAACACCCTGATTGAGTGAAATTAAAATTGCTTCTGTTATTGCATAGACTTTCTGATACGCAAATTACACAAACATTGCATTATTCATTGTGAAAGGTGTTTAATAAATATCGTATAAAACGTCGCATCAAAAATCTATATGCGTCATTAGTGTTTCACTCTAATTTCTGTTATTTACATCGTAATTACTACAATACCTATAAAAACCTGTGACTAGATTCTCAGTGATTTCAATAAGGTAAGGTGCGTACTAATAGCTACTTTTGTTGGATGAGAAGTGCTAAATCACCTGACATCACGCAAACTTTGTAAGTGACTTGAAAAGAAATTTACAATATTTACCTAAAACCATTTTATGAGACTTGGCTGCTGTCATATATTAGAAATGAAGTGCTTATGTTAAGTCTCCATTTATAATCTAGCGTTTCATAAAACTTGATGTGAAGAATAAAAGCTAGCAACAAGAATACGCCAAAATAAAAAGTGTTAATATATCAAAGTAAATATGTACATACACGAGCCTTAAGTGTGTACATAAAATTTTAAATTGTATTTTTTAAAAATAATTCCAAGGAGCATTCGTGGACCAAATATTGACCTCCTGATTAGCATTTCTAACAGTTTATTTCGGATCTTTTTGTAATCATGTCTACAAATTACAGCAAAGCAGTGTAATGACATAATGTAGGAAACATCTATTCTTATATTTAATCCAAAATAATAAATTTGCTTCAACATATTTACCATATATGTATTATTCTATAAAATTGCTTTGATCATTTTCGTCTAGTATATTTCCGAGATAAGCTTTAAAAAAATATTTTTGAAGTTCACGAATTGCGCAATACACTCATGTATTTATAAGTCGAAAATTGGTTTAATACATGTTTCTTCTTTTACAAAAAACGATGCAATTAATTATTGGCAAACATAAAATCTGCAATGCATTGTTTGATAATAAGTGTAGATAGGTACGCAGTTATGTTAAGAATTTATTTAAAAATTAAAGAAATCGCTTGTGAGAAAAATAAAAATTAAACCCAGGCTAATTTAAGACGATGTTTTTTCTGGCTGTTTGTGGTTCGAACACGCCATTTGAATATATGAAACTGAAGCATAAATAAAGCCAAAAGATGCGCTTGTAACTGATAAAAGAATATAACTAACATGTCATAACCCTCAACGAAAAGCTATCACAACTGCATTCGTCAAATATTTCATGTATGGCCCACTGCCCACCAATTTTCTCCTTCATTCAAACCAAATAAGACGTACATCTTCCTTAATATTTTGAACCATTGTTGATCGATGAGACAACAGACAGAATAGACGATGGCTACTGATTTCAAATCTCGAATCAATTTCTACAAACGTTTGATTTCTCGATTGCTCTAATTACCACAAGTAATGATGAAGCAATACCATCAATATATTAATTAGTACAGATGTTACCTTGTGGCTTCAATAATCTTTCATTAAAACCAATAGCTTACATGTATCTATATCCCCATAAACAGATGTTCGCGTAGTTTGCAAAAGCTTACATTTCATCTGTACGTAGCATCAAAAGCAAATGCTTGTCAACTTGGTGGTTTGTGTTTCCAAAGGATGCAGGTATTCTTCCTGAAATGGTTGCATAAGAGCGATAACTAGTGTATGGTCTTGCAATTGTTGGTAGAATTCAGCTAGCACAGTCCATCATAAGCTATTAAACCCATTATAAAAGAGTGGAATTCTTATAATTACATTTACTTCAACGTTTATTTAGTTTTCAGTTCTTTTCAACTAATATGAAAAAATCTAACAAATTCTCCAGGCAATGAGAGAATTTTAGCAGCGATGTTGGATAATGAGCAACCTCAAATACCTCACATTGCTTTAAAATTGGTTACAACGTTTATCGAGCTAGAATAAATAACATTGTGCGAATATGCATTTACATTGGGAACCAATAGATACTACCGCGGAGGGAAGCTAAAGTCTAACCTACCCCAACATAGATCGTTTACAAACAGCTATAGGATAACTTGTGATAACTAATGTTCGCCACTTTCCCCGAGAGTCGACAAAACACGAGTCTGTCTAGTCTCCGCTAATTTCGCGAAGCATCAACATACTAAAATCTACTACATAAAGAAAAAACTGTAGGAATTACTTATCAAAGCATTACAATGGTCATTATAATCGTTAATTGAGCACCTGCAGTTGATGTATTTTCCCTTTTTTTGAATTTTTGAAGTCCATAATGTAAAGAATCTCAAGGTCCTTCTTCCTCACGTACCAAGGAGGGCTCACTGGTGTTCGAAGAAACCAGATTCTGGATTATCATGATTAAGTTTGGCAATGCGGTATTTAGCAGCGGTTGCCCAAACTGTAAATTAAAGTGGAACAGATCACCGACAAGTAGAGGTAAATCTTACTACTAGTAAACAGCTTGCTCGGGACGACCCATGATCGGATTTAAAGCCCTCATAGCTTGTCGAGAATTATCGACAACGTGATCTATATGTGTGTTACAAATTAACTTGATATCCAGGATGACGCCGGGGTACTTTGCATCACTCTTCTTATGGTGGCTAGATCTGGTGAATAATATTGCCGAGGTCTTGGCTACATTGATGGAGACCCTCCATCTAAAATACATCTAAATCTTCCTGTAGTCTGTAGGTTTTTAATTCTAGCGTCCATTATGCGTACCATGAGACGCCGATCTCGAATAGATGAATACATCGGCATATAAGACCTTGCCCCCGACAGACATGTAGGGATATCACACATGAAGATTGAAAAGAGAATCGGCGATAGCAAGAAGCCCAGTGGTATTCCAACTGCGAATCGTCTGGTTGAAGAGCGTTGCCATTCCTTCCACATCCGAAATTTCCGATCCGATAGGAACGAAGATATCATCCTTATTATGCTGGTGGGGATCCCTACAACCTGTATGTTGAAGCTAGACTTAGTCAAAGACTTTCGCAACGTCCAAAAAGTACTATTCCTGTGGATGCAGGCAGAATCCTTGTTTTATGTACTCCACTACACATGATACAATGATCTGCTGCGAAAGCCTCTACTCGTCTGAAAAAAGAGATCTTCAAATTCGGCTTGCATCCTGCTGAGAATTAGCCGTTTGACAAGCTTGCCTAGCGCAGGAAGTAAACTGATGAGACTTTAATTTTGGGGCCACGTCTTCGCCCGCCCTAATTTCGCTATGTAGCATGACGTTCACAAAAATAGGCAAATAATCTAATGACCTTAGTAGAGAGAAACTTCAAAGCTTTGTTAATAATACTATTCCTACTAGGAGCATTACAGCAAGCCTAAGTATGTATAAAGGTGGTTTCCTTATGTTAATTATAAAGTGGAAATTGGGTTTAAATTATATCGAAGTACCAAAGTAAAATATTTTGGAAATAATTTATTTAGAAATGAAGTAAGATCTAAGAAACAACATCAATTTTGGACTTTTGTGATTAGAAGAAATTATTATTTTAACTACTACCTCGGCGGAATATAAAAAAAAAAAACAAATTTAAATTTAAGTGTCGGTAGGTTTCGAATTAGACAATTATCAAAAATATCTAAATTTGTAAAGTAATTATTATTTTCACCACAACAGAATCAAGCTACAGAGTCGAAATTGTGGCTACTTGCTGATATAGAACTGGTAAAAATTTGTTTGGTAAATCACGTAATCCAACAGTAGCAGAATACTGAAACATTATCACCCTTGGGCTAACTATTATCTTAAGCAGTAAAGCTGAACTATCAAACTGAGTTAAAACTCACCCATTTTATAAACCTTTACAGGTATAGCAGTCTGTCACCTGCTTTAAGAAAAAGTAAGGGTTAGAGTTTTGTGATACTAAATCCGAATTGATTTTGCCGTTTCTTCACAACAATCTAATTGTATGTTACTGTTTACATTCGCAATGAACTTTATTTTATCATCACTATGACTCTTCCACGTACATGTAGGGTGGTTAAATCCTCAGAATTTGAGATAAGTTAGATTGTCTTTGTATCTAACTCTGATTGATCATTTTGTTTGCCCAATACATATTTAATCACAATCTGTTGATGATATTTTGTAAATTTCAGATTTGTTCGTGTTATCTATTTGGTCTTTAGACTTCTCTAAATTCTATTTTAAGGTTATTATTTCAGGAAAAAACAATTTCTAATCAATTTTAGAGACGACCTTTCGTGTAACTTGGATAAGAGGGTAATTTAACATATTTTTTAATATTATTGTCAATCCATTCTAGTATGCTTACCTTCCTTTTGTTCTATTCCTATGTTACCTAATAGTATTATAGACTGCATCTCCCGAGAGTTTGTTAAAGATAGTAATTTTTTGTCTTCTTTTTTATGCCTGTCTTTAGTTAACGGGAAAATGAGTAAACAATGTAGCAGAAAGTTAATAGCCAAATGTTTGTGTTACCATCAGTGACTAGAACTCTGAAATGAATCTATTATTACTAGTTGGTTTTCTATATATGTCTGTTTCTAACCTGTTTCTACTTTTTGCTACTAATATATCGAGGAAACTTATCCTTTTGTCTGTTTACTCATCGTGGGTAAATTTAATAGAAAGAATTTAAAATTTAGAGGTTCCAATAATTCAGTTATTGAGTATTTACTGATGTTAACAATGCAAACTATATAAGTATCAACTTTTCTGATCTGAAGCTGAGGAAAATAATCCAAATTATTTTTAAAGTCAGTTTCAAATTTACTCGTAAATAGGTTGGCAATAACAGGAGGTACACCGTTACCCATTGCAGTTCCTTCAGTGGCCGGCCGTCCTGCATTAATTAGTTAGTCTTGTGTAGTGCGGAGGTTGCCGATACTTTTGTGTTATTTATCATACTACGCCACAGTCCTTACTATCATTATTATTTCAAAGACCGGAAAAATATGTCAACTGGAGATCACAGGAAGGTATTCATTTTAACTACACCAAAGGCAACAAAGATAATGCTATGCTACGCAACAAAGAGGATCATGGAATTAGTAGTAGGAGATGCGAAAGTATCACTTATACTTTAAATTTGAACCAGTGTTCCTGTAAATGGTCCAATTTTTACCTTGTTTTCGAATTAATACGTCTTAAATAAAATAAAAATACCCTTTCCTGAATAGATTGTTTCGAGGTTCAAAATCAGTTTGTTGTTCTGATATGTGTCAGCGTCAATATATTCTGGCAGTGATTTAGTGTTTATTTTCGAGTTTGTGCGTTACTTTGTTAGGAAACGCCACAAACCTATTCAAATTGTTTGTTTACGGTTTTTATTATGGGAATCCTATAGCTGCTGTTGAAGTATATTATCAACGATTTCCACATCAGAGAAATCCCGGTAAAAACGAATTTATCAGTTTTCAACAAACCGGAATGTTTCCCAGTGCTAACAGAACATCTCGAACAATCTACTCGATAAGAAGTAGAAAGTATTTAGTAGAAGAGGATGTAACAACCAGCTCACGAAGAATTGGCGCTCGGTCGAGTATTCCATAAAAAAGAGTAATAAACACACTCCACAAGCAATGCTTATCTCCATAAGCACCCATATCTCCCATTCAGCGCACAACAGCAAACAACATTTGGTTTCCAAGCCTTTGGAATGGTCGCGTTAGGCCTATTAATTGGTCTCCAAGATCTCCAGATTTTATACCACTAGACTATTGTTTATTAGACTAGTTCAAAAATGAGGTTTGTAAAATAAAAGTGGGCACTTGTGATGCGCTAATGCGATAAGAAAGACATGAAGCAATCAAAAGAGCAACAGCACCCTTCGTAGATAAAGCATAAAAAGTTAAAGGCCGATTTTTGAAAATTTATTGAAAAAATGCTATGATTAGGAAAATGCTAATGTATGAAATGTTGTTTATTTATAATTGCGCTATAACTTGAAAACAAATGAAAATCGGATGTCTCATATGCCCAAGAAGATCTCTATAAAATCATCGACATAAATATTGCACAAAGTCAGAAACAAATAAGAATCTCTTAGCAAGACATTTTTAACATTTAATAAGCAAATAAGAAGAACTCATTCATTGCCTTATGCTCAAAAATCTTATTATCCAAATCAGTGGAGAATAGTAATTATCAAATTATTCAAACCTCAATAGTTGCACATAATCGATATCAGCTGTAGCAACACCTAAAAAGTGCATAGAAACTGAGCTATAAATATTGCAGACAGTTGTTGAATTTTGCTCGTTTAAACCAGATGTAATCTTAATAATATAAATTCTGTATATCTTTCAAGTTATATCGTCTCATTAAAACCGTGCCTACCGTAGGAGAATTAAAAAAAAATACCTGTAAGTGCTATTAGTAACTCATTCGCCACAAATAGATCGTTTATATAAAATGCACACAATTAGGCTTCTAATAATAACCCTATCACGCGTCAGGCAACTGAGAAATTAAATGAATGACAAAAGTAAACTGAATAGATAATTCAATTACTACCGAAAATAGGAGTTGCCCGTCGATCAACAGTAATGAAAAATCAAAACGAATTATCGACTGTAACGACAACTATAGGCAATCCAGATAAAATACGGAGATAACAATACTATAATACCCCGAGAGCAACCTTGTATTGACACTAAATGTTCTACAAACAACGTGCATATAGAGTGCTCTCAACTATTGTATATATGCTGTTAAAAATCTTGCGGAACGAGTATTACGAAGCTTGAAGTGGTTGAGTTAGGTTGTGAGTGCATTTAATTAGTAAATATTCGACATGAAGTTACCGACGTTGTTCCGGAGCGATTCTGGAGGTACATTGTTTTTATGTGATAAACTTCTTTCTAATTAAAATTTAATTGCTTTAAATTCAGTGACAACGTTTTCATTTCAAAATCCATATCTGTTTATGAATAAATATGTTTATCAAAAAATTCTGTGTCAGATTCCTTTAACTTCCGAGAAAATTATTTTTTTTTATATCGTACAATTAAATAGATGCAATTCAGAGTAACAAGTAGATGCTTTGGAAACAGCCAAAATACATCCTGAAACATCGCGTAATGCATTTTAGTAACAATAACCATGGAAATTTACAGTATCCTTTAGGATTATTTATTGTTAGTCACAATCTCGCATTCATGATGAAATCGTTTAACATGTTGCTCCTTTATCTTTATCAATGCAGGATCAATTCAATGTTAACAAATTCATTATTACGCAACACAGATACTGCTTCGAATCGATTGATGTATAGCAATTTGTAATGTTTACAAATCGCACAGCAATAAAGAGTATATAACACAATGTCTGAAGTTCATTGATATTTACTTTATTTTCCCGAATGATAATGAGCATTTAATTGATTATTTCATTTAAAATACAGTTTCATTATTAAAACCGAAATACGGATTATATATGCTACAAATTTGGCAAGGAATTTTGGAAAATAAATTCATTTTTTAAAGGAACTAAAATATGTGATTTGATTTGAATTCTGGTGATATTGATATAAAATTGTTTTGTAATTCTTTGATGAGCTGTATCTATTATTACATATCAACAATTATATGAAATTTGACAGAGAACCAGAAAGCAATATCTACCCTTCAAATACAGGCTGCGCTAAAACTCAACAACGAAGTTTCGAGGGTGATAGAAAATTATAAAATGACGAGCATTTTGTATTTTAAAAATGTTTTATTTTGGAAATAGGTATGACTAATGTGTTATTTAAACAGATGAATTCGTATAAAGGCCGGTCCCAAAGTATCCCGCTTCCATACTAACTTTTGAACGACAGAAGTTAGCTAGAAAAACAGTTCGATATCTATTTCTTGTAAACTAACTTTCACCGTGAAGTGATATCAACTGTCAACAAAGATAATCGAAAAACAAATCCAACGAGATCGCATACGTTAAACTTTAGCTTAACAAATATTTCGTTATGCAGCAATAAAAATTCTAGTAACCTATTTTCATTGTTACACAAAATGCCTAGGAAAAAGTGCGAAATTGATCTAAGGAGCTCGTTCCTATGCAGCATAATCATCACTATTACCGTCAAAACTCAATTTTAAAAGAATAAATTACTTTTATTATTTATTGTTATTATATCTCAATTTTTTCATATTTTCGTTCTTTGTTCTCGGTATTATTTTTCCCGATTTTTACCTATTTTACTAATAGTTGTTATCTCTCTACGTTATGGAATTTTAATGGAAGTTATAAACAGGTTCATTTAAGTTTATCGATTTTTCGTAGACAATATGTCTGTTTTTCAGGCTCATCATGTTGTTACTTTTGGGATGGCTTCGGCATTGCTGGGTTACCTTTAATATTATGTAAATCTGACAACAATTATCACCTTATTTGCCGTGGTTGCGCAATAAATTGTTCAACAATTTTGTCATTTACTTTAATAGAGATTTCGGTCTGTAGATTTTATCCTAAGCAACCTGCTTCACTTAGCGCAAAGGTCAAACATTTCTGACTGTATAACTTCACCGAATACGAAAATTACTTGAGATAAAGCATTTCCTTAACCTTAACTCTATTGAATTGCGTTAGATTAATTGGAAAAAAAGAACTTGTTGAATGCTTACATTCAACTAAAAGGAATTACATTCATAGAAAAGATTTGTCTTGAGTAAAAAAAAAATAGTTAGATGTTTATCACCCTGCAATTGATGTGGCTACCTCGCGAAGGTTTTAGAAAAAGCAAAATTCCTATAAAAACGTGATCTTCGGCATCAGAAAGTTCTGTCGAATTTCAATTCTTACTATACATTGGCCGAGTAAGTGGTAAGACGATTTCTTTCTTCTACAATTTGGTCGTCAATTTCATTCAGTAAAACATCACAATTTTTCCTAAATGTCGCTTATTAGTAATAAAACATAGATGCGGTTTCCTCGAGCTCGTTATTTTGCGATAAATAAACTAAATACCGCGTAAACACTACAGAAAAATGAGAAACGAGAAAGAGGTATGGCCAAGTGCTAGGCAAGTTACTGGGCCCTACTGGCCGCAGTTACTGGCTATCAATTCCTGCAAACCAGATTGGTTATAAAATATTTTTGGACTTGCTAAGGGTCCGCTCCATCCACCTCGACATCGCCTAAGATTTGAGAGAAGCTTTAGCTACAATTTTTGCAAATTCTATAATGGTTTACGTAGTGGTCTAGCCTCTGTATAATCTAAACAATTTACTCTTCGGCAACTATTCTCCCTTCAATGCAGCTCTAACTATTCCCTTTCTCAAACTCCCTTGTTATTGGTTATTTATTTATTTATTAATTTGTCGTTGATGGCTCGGTGTGAGTTCATGCTTAATTTCGAAGAAGTAGAAAATAAAACAAAAAGTTCTCACAATCTCTTTATTAAATAAACGGAAGGCTGTCCACGACGATTCGACTTCATCTTGCATATTGTGTACATTTTACTATGCAACGAAAATACACGAGGAAGTCGAATTGTCGGGCTCAACTCTCCGTTGTGTCATCACCCTCCGCCGCTGCCTACCATAATTAATTGATTGCAATAAAGTTCGATAAAGCAAAGGAATAACCATTAACAAAACAAGTAAAAATGAGAGAAGAATAAAGGACGAAATGGGAAAAAGTGAAAGATATGCATAATGCCAATAAATAACAAGAAAAAATTACGTTCCTTAGCAACGAAACCTTTATATCAACCTGGCGTCACAGGAGACGATTTGGCACCCTTTCCTAGCCAACTTGTCCAGCAACAAAAACGGATTTCCAGGACTTTTATTACTGCATATCGTAATATTTCTTAAGGTTAAAGCATAACATATGTGATGCCATTGGATTCGCTTTCGATTACATTTCGAAAAATAAAATATACAGGGTGTTTGGTTAAAATAACAAAGACAACTTCATTTTCGGCGATAGCAGATACTTTACAACCTCGCTATATAACATGATCTTAAACATTAAAACACGCTTTTTGCAAAACATAGGTATTAGGTAGACAATGCTCCACGAGTATTATAAATAAGCGTTTGTCCAACTCCCGTAAATTACCTGCTAAAAATACATTCGTCAATGAATTGAAAAATATCAAAACAAAGCAAAGTGAGAAATCCCATTAACTATTTGTTGCATTTTGTTAATTATAAAGCTAGTTAGTGAAATATATAAACTGAAAAAAATAGATATCATTCAAAAACTTGTCAAGTTACGTAATTCCATTAACACAGTTAAAAAACTGTTCTACGCAATTTATAGACTAAATAATACCTGGAATTATATTCAGATCTCGGAAACCTGATTTTGAATAATTTATACCACATTATCTATTAGGTTGATGTAAACTGCAATTTATATAGTTATAGTTCAAAGTTCAAATATATTAAAAGGAAATAGATAGTGTATTATGATTATCAAGTTTGATGGTAAATGTGAATATGTATATGTAGTTAAATAAGAATGAATTAATAACTCAGAATTAACGTTCTTATAAATAACACTATCCGACAGGACTTTTATAACCGACTTAACAATCTATAATTTTAGTATTTCGCATTGTTTTGAACATAAAAATAATATTTTTATCTGTTTTCACTAAGATTAACGTAAAATTAAAAAAAGCAGAAAACAAGTCTCAAAGCCGTTTTACTTTATAATGATAATTCAAAACCATCAATTCCATTGGCCCATTCTACAAACACAAAAGAAACGTATGACAGTATGTCAACTTCATTAAATCTCATTCAATATTCAAATCATCTTTGGCAAATCTGTGGTGACGTTAAGGTTATTTCCTTATTACTTGGACTGCAAAGAGGGTTTACTAAATATTGTTGTTTTTTGTGTCTGTGGGATAGCCGAGTATTTCAGCAACATTGTTCCTGAAAAATTTAATACAAAATTTGAGCCGTTAGTGGATTCCAATTTGGTGATTCTACCCCCTCTACACATTTAATTTGGACTGATTAAACAGTTTGTAAAGGCACTAAAAAAGAAGGCAGCTGTTTTAAATACTTAAGGGATAGGTTTCCAAAGCTGTCTGATGCGAAAGTTCGCGAAAAATATTTGTTGGTCCACAAATTAGGAAGCTGTTTAAAGATGAAAATTTCGAACGTACCATGAATGATTTAGAGCTGGTAACATGGACTTCTTTTAAAAATGTTTGCATTTTCTGGGAAATCAAAAGAGTGAAAACTACCAAGATATCATGGTTAATTTGATAGAAAACTATAAAAATTTAGGGTACCGAATGTCGCTCAAAGTTCATTTTTTTGCATTGGCATTTGGATTTCTTTCCTGCTAATTTAGAAAAGATGAGTGAAGAATAGTGGGAAAGATTCCATCAAGAAATTGCAAAAATAGAGAAACCATATCAGGGTAGGTGGGGTCCCGTCATGATGGGAGATTTTTGCTGGTTTCTGATTAGAGAAGGTAACAGCCAACATAAAAGGAAAAAATAACTCTATTTATGCAAAACATTGATATATCAGCAATTTTCTTTGTGTACAATTAAGTGTTTTTGTATTCTTGATGCTAATTAAACATTCTAGTATTTGTTATGTCAAGATTTTTGTACTTATCTATTTTTTTTATAACTTCTGTTTAACAAAATTTGTAAATACAATTATCATTTATCTACTAGCGAAGTGTGAATATAACTCTAAAACTAGACGTGGTGGAAGGATTTGGTTTTTGGTTATGCGTTCAGTTAAAGACTATAAAAAGTTTACACCTATTTTCACAACAGTTATTCAAAACAAAGTTAAAACCGCCGGCTTATTTTCGTTTGCAAATATTGAATATTTTGAATAAATCCCTAACCGATCATTGTATTGATATTTTAATGAATTTATTTGAGTTTTTGAGATTAAAAAAAAAATTAATCAAACTAAGCCTTCTGGTTTTATTTGACCAAATAGTAAAATTTTGTACCTGCAAATATCTCTTTCTTCGAATTCTGTTCCGTGGATAATTATTTTTATGATAACTTTTCTTAATGGAGGTTTTAAGTTTTCCGTTAAAATAGTTTTATATTAACTTGAAGCTTTAAATATTTTATCCAGGAATGTTGAAAAATAATCTTGTCGAAGCTTGTTTGTATCGCATTTGGATTTTTATCCAAATATTATTATTATTATTATTATCCAATTATTATTTATATTATTTTCAATTTATATTCATAGTTTACTATTTCAATTAAATTAAATAGCACCCTTTGAAATATAGCATAACTTTGAAATCCATTGAAAATACCTTTTAGTTTCCACGGTGACGATCTCCAAATTTCTGGGTACAATAGAACGGTTACCGTGAAAATGGTTCTAATTTAATGACTGCACAATAACATAATTTTCATATAAAGAAATATAATTATACTCTCCGTTAGTAAATTTCATTTCTCGCAATCAACATTGTTTACTGGTCTCTTTCTTTTAACAAAAAACTTCTTATCTGCATGTTAAGACAAAGAAGAAAAATTGATCTTGAAGGAAATTGTAGGGAACATGTCATCAATACTGCTTAGCCTCGTAATAAAATGGCATTAAATGTAAACAAATGTCAGAATAAAACACTTTCTAACCTGAGTAAGTAAATATCATAATATATAGCTTTTCACAAACCAATTAGGCCAAAGCACAATGATTTTTTCACACATTTCCATCCTTTGCTTTAATCTTGCAGTGCCCCATATTTTTCTCTTTTAAAACTGCTTCTGCCATTTCTTCCCATCTCTTCTTTTTGTAAGTAGGTTCTTCGCCCAGCCACTGTATTGTTCTCGATGTTATTGCTTCCTTTATTTTATGGTCCTTGTAAATTCTTTATATTTTCGAATATTCTTCGAAGTATCTTTCTTTTACATCGCATTAAATTATCTTTAGCATTTTTGTTGAAGATCCATGTCTCACAGCTATAGAAAATTAGTAGTCTTAAAATGGTTTTTATATATTCTGAATTTCGAATTCACAGATAGATATTTAGCCTTCATTACTCTTAAGTTAATTTCTACTTGCATCTTTTTCATACTAATGCAAGCAACTAAGTTTACCTCCAGTTTTTGCTGTTCCTACGTTAAATGTGCATACTCCAAGATACATATCTCCAGACATTTATCAACACGACGTTAAAACTACGAAATTAGAAAAGCAAAATAATATCACCACACAATTGAAAGTGAATGATTAAGAAGCAGCATAAATGCAATCATTTATTAATTGGCAATACAGTATAGCCTTACGTTGAAATTCCTCTAAAAATATGGAATATAACATGATATCGTTTCTTATTTCAGTCTCAGACATGTCAACTCTTTCAAAAACTAAAAAATCATCGAAGACCAAAATTCCGTTGGATCCGTTCGTGGGATCCATTCACGAAGAACTGGAAGCACCGGTTACTTCGGAGATAGTCTTCAGAAAAATATGGACTATTAGAAAATTCCGGAAAACAATATCCAGAAAGGAACTAGTAGATAGTCCAGATTTCAGATGCTCCGTAAATGGAGTTACTACATACTGGAATATGTCGATCCGTTTTTGGAAAGGTAATTTATCTTTTTATCAAGATAAACTTTAATAATATATTTTGGAGTGGAAGCATATTGCCAGGTCAGACACTACGGGTGTTATTGTACTATTTTTTATCTAATACGCACTAACTTAAGGGTACTTCGCGATTTCGACTGTTTGCTTCCGTGGTCGATAACGCTATTAAACATTGTTATAATCTTATCTAAAAAATACAAGAAATAACTGACCTCTCGCAGATTACTTGACTACTCAAGCTTACATGTATAACAAAGTGTATGTTTTTTTAATTTTATGTTTTTAACATAATATATTCAGTTACAGCGACATTAGGAAAAACAATGTAATTTCGTAAAAACTTATTTGCGTGTGTTATCTGTTGACATTTAAGGAAAAAATACGCACGCTATGTTTGTTGATGCGCAACTCGTGATTATTAGCGTCAACGTGCGAAAGTGTAAGGAACTGTGACGTTATATTTCCAAATCGAACTTTATCGCTGTTTTCACGTGTTGGATAGTCAAAATATGTTTTTTTTTAACCTTCCATTAATATTTCATTAGTTAACTAATTATCTGTTTGTTATGACAAGAAAAGCTATCAAAACAAACGTTCTTTTATACTTTAAACCGTTTTCTTATGATTCATTTAATTTTGTTTGTTTGTTATCATATGTCTAATGTATTGAAATACTTGATATTTATACAGATTATAACAATTCTATAGTTAAAATAGAAAATACAATACTAGATAATCAAATGCTATCCGTTTTTTTTAAGATAATAGTATTAGAAGTACAAAGGCCATCACTTAAGTGTACATATGTACTCCAATGGCAAATATACAACCATGACTCGCGAAATATTATTGCTCAAAGCAGACAATTGTAATTTGTATAATTTTTCACAGGGCCAAATGGTAAAAAGATAACTAATCCATTGGTGCTATGCTTAAATTTCACCGGCTCAGAAACCGACAAGTTAGGTCAAGCCAGGGTTAGATTCCAATTCGGTACATGGAATGCCGATATAAAACATTGGGAATGTTGTCCGATTTCCAATGTCGTCATCAATTTAGAAAATAAACATGAACTTCATTCCATTGGATTTGAAACTCTTAAAATAGCTGATCGTCATATAACTAGTGGTAACAGGACGTCAAGGTTTACACTCATTTAAACGCAACTAATTTTCTGTTATTTTAGATAAAGACCTAAGTATTATGGTGAAGATTCAGGTGATCCACAGCGAAGAAGACAGGTGCAGTTTATCTCAAGATTTATCAAGGATCTTGAACTTGGAGTCTCAGGAATTTACCGACACGATTGTGGAATGTACAGAAGAAGAAGAACGCAAAACATTTAACGCACATAGTTTCTTGATTAAAGTTCGAAGTCCAGTACTGTCGATGAGACTGCGCAAAAATAATGATGAAACAAATCAGGTAAAGCTAAACAACACGCAAAATACTTTGAAACTTGATGTAACTTCTTTTCCTGCTTTCGTAGAACATCTGTTACAAATTGGACTTACAGGATTTAAGCTATAATACGGCGCAAGAACTTTTCCGATATATTTATACTGACAAGGTGGACAATGCGGAATTGCACGCCAATAAATTGCTCCCAATTTCCACAAGATTCGATATACCGGGTCTAACTGCTCTTTGCGTTCGAGCACTGGTAGAAAGCCTAAAACCAAACAATGTAGCCAGCATACTTATACTTGCCGATCAGTGTAATTGTGAAACTTTGAGGAAAGCTGCCTTACATTATTGCGAGGAATCCGAGGAAATCAAAGGGAACGTTCATATTGGTAAGTTTAGTACTTCTCGGCGTATATACGTCAGCATGTATCGTTCTGTAGTTAGCACTAACTAAAATCAAAGGCAATTGTATGTAATTAATTCATTCATAAAAATTATGCGAGTACATTTGCTCTCGAATTCGAAAATTACTAACACCAAATTAACTTGATCTTCCTTTGTAACTCAAGAATAATAGAGCTTCTCAGATTATGAACAGAAATAAGCATGAAATAAAAAATGGTCGAACGTATATCTGAATTTATTGCTATAGAATATTCAACGTCTTTTATAGAAACTCCACTTTGGTCAATAGCATGTGAGGACTGCATATTTTCGGACATAATTGTGGAGCAACATTGGAATATATTCGAAGATTTGCAAGGAAAGAAAAAGTGTTGTGATCCAAGGAGGAACAGCGTAAGAGCACACGGCTGAAAATGAAACGTCCAAATTAACCAAATTAATCTGAAAAGTACGTTCTGTTACAACGACCTATCAAATTACATATTTTCATCTAATATTTTCATTCAAAAAATTACAAAATTTCCCCTTCATTTTACTATTAGGTAGAATTTATACAATTTATCAGTGTTTCATACACTTGTATTCACAGTTTATTGCGCTTTTTAAATGTTTAATAGCTTAACAAAAATTAAATATTTTTAAGGTAACAAATTACGATAAAATACGTGACCATTCTCAAAATAGCATGTTTGTTGTGCAAACTAATGCAATTGCTCTTATTTTTAGTGTGTCAATCTTCTATTCGAAGGATAGCTTTGCAATAATATGACTTTTGAGATTGACAATTCCAAATCTATATCACAACACAAATATAATACTCCATATTAGAAGCAAATATTATTTGTATGTGTTATCTTTCAGGATCATCCCTTGCATGGAGAGTAATGGAAATGGTGAACCCAGATCTATTCCTTGAAGCTTGTGAAAGCCTAGGTAGTTCATCCAGCAATCTGTCCTCAGGTGGTGACTCTAGCGATTAATAAATGGACATTTTCCATGAAAATACGCAAGACAGCGTAATAGATGCTAATATTTAACAATTACGTATTTGTATTGTTGAATTATAACTTCTCGTTCACATAAGTTTTCTGTTTTAAGTTGACTTTTATGAACATGTTTAATAATCTAGTAATCTATGTTATTTATTTTTGTATATCTATGTTTGTATTTACTATTATTTTATGTATGTATATGTACATAATGTGTGTCTTTTTTTTATTAAAACAAAATATAAATATATGTTTATAATGTTAGTATAACTTTGTTATTTAACATGGCAATTTAATTTCTCTTTAAGATTATAAATCATTCCCTAAGATATTACGGAATTACTGAAGACTAACATTCCATTTATAAACAAAACAAAAAAAAAACAGTGCGTCCTCGATATAGCAGATCTCCACATCTGAAATTAAACAATTGAGATTAAAACAACAATCGTAGAAAGCGGCTACTTTCCAGAAGTCAGACGTATCAGAATAAGCTTAAAGGATTTCCTCATTAAACAAAGAAAACATCTAGTACAAATATAATTTACTTATCTAATGTACGAAGAAACATAAGGTTGAACACTTTTCAATTAGGGGAGCATACTATCTACAAAAAATTTTGCACAACAAGGATATCGTGTGTCTTGTTCACACTCTTGCTTTAGAGAACGGCCCACGAAACGCATTGTTGTCGCGCCATCGCATGTTAACATCAATAGTTTACTTCAAATTTCCGTAACGTATCCAGCGCTACCTTAGTAATCGTTCAGCACACTTTTGTAATCTTTTGCTTATTAATAGGATAGGAAAATTCGGTTGAAGAGCTTCCAGTACACGCACCGCAACATGCACGACGGATTTTCGATCTGTATTTGGCTTTGATCCTTTTTTCATTATCTTTCCGCACAGATGGTAGTGCGTAACATTGTCCAAGATGGTAGCTTCCAAATCGAATTATATTTAGTCAGTCTCTGTAAATATAGTATTGCTTTTGTTCTTACACGTTTCGGCTGTAGGATTGACAATGGGAATCTACGAATTCTCAAAACAACACTGTTGCGGATTTAATCAAATAGTTTGTGTAGCGCATAGTGCGCTGGTACTCTAGTGTTTGCCATACTACCAGAGCCGTGCAATTATTTCAAAGTAGCTTATATTTTCAAAATAAAAATAATACTCGGACGTTTCGCGCGGTTTTTTTAAAAATCCCAATCGAAAGTTATTTTAAAGGAAAAAAGGAATGTAAGGGCGGCATTTCGAAGACTCGCACCATACTGAAAAAATCTACCGCACACCACCCATCCAGTCTCATTAAGCTTGTTCCAACAGAAATTACAAACTAGTCAGGCGCGATTTGATTGGTTAAAAGAAAAATCCGAAACTGTTATCTGACCGAATTCATAGTACATGATTGGCTCTGACTAGCTTAGTTGGAAGAAAGCTATTATTTATTTATTAATCCTCAACTGGTGGATATCTGTCTGTTTATGAAGCCAATCGACGTTAGATTTGCATAACAAAGAATCAACATCTGTAGCCTAAGCAACATCCCATCAACTTTATAAACAGCAATGAGCAAAATCTGTAGTTTAGGCAACATTTTATACGCTTCTGCAAAATAGGTTTACGCTACCTGGCGCCCTCCTTTCGACCTATTAACTAGGTTTGTTCGCTCGAGCTGCACTTTTTACTTGGTGTAGTGTAAAATAACGTCACTAGTGTAGTGAGTAGGTTCGTTCTCTCGAGCTATAGTAACTACTCCGAGTAACACGTGTAAAAATATGCGGTCGTTGGGCTCGCGCGCAGTTACACTAAAGTTGTTCGTTAGCACTGGTGCAGTTGGACTCTACACCGTGTAACTTACACCAAGCAGATACGAACGAACGACTTCCCATCATTTTTTGTCGCAGTATTCGCTCCTGTACAGTTTGGGAACATTTCAGTTGTTTACAAGTTTACGTTTGTTTGCGTTTTAGCGGCTCCATTTATTTCCCATCTTTGCCTCCATTAGCACCAGGTACGTTTTACACTTTAAATCGCCTCAAGGTAAAAATCATTGCGAGGCCTTAAGAGTATGCATGTATCTTTTGTTGCCAAAAGGAGCGTGTTCAATTAATTTTCGAATATATAACATTTTAAATTACCTACGCGGTTTTTAGTAGTTATTATGAATTAATAACAAAACAATAAACTAAAACACTCATTTGAAATTTAAAATCGCCCTACTTTTCTCGATGTATACACTTGTTACTCTTACCCAAAACTGTGTGTAAGAAGTGTAGACTCCAACTGCATCATTGCAGCTGCACTGGTCCCCATGAGCAACTTTTATGTAACTGTACGGAGAAGTTAATGTAGGCCGAGCGAACTAACCTATTGAGTCTAAAATCGCCATATAATCAGTAAGCTTAGAGAAACGAGTGCGCCCTCATTGGCGGCGATGATATATTTCGAAAGCGGTTGGACATACCCGACGTCGGGATTCATACGCGTACGTATAAATGACGGGTTAGGTTGATAATGGCGAATCGACGGCGTGCTTTGTTATGTTCGACGACGTATTAATAGATTTCCTTAACCCATTTCCGACATTAGAATACACTGGCACTATTATTAAATGTATTGTTTGCAATATCAACATTTTACCGTACAGTATTTTTGTGTATAAAAGACATGTCAATAGCAAGCAGCGCCTGTTAAATGCGAAACGTGATCTAGCACAAGTTTTTGGGGAAATACATTCCGGAATTACAGTTTAATTTACCGCGCGTGAAAAACATGATTACGGATCAAATCAGGGCAGAGTTAAAAAATAAAGAAATATGGCTGACGGTAGATGAAACAACGGATGCAAGAAAGAATTGTATTTTAAATGTGTTAGTGCGCATTTTAAAAAGCAATGTGGCATCCGTGCTTTTTCTTTTACGTAGTACAATATTACAGAAGACAAACGCGGAAGCGACAGTAGAAACTATAATAAATACCTTGGGGATGTTCAATATATCGGTAAATGTTGGTTACAGATGGGGATAAACAAACATATTTTCACCTCACCGTTGGAGTACGATGGAAGCCATGCTAATGATGTAATACTACAGCGAATTTTATGCGTCAATCTACATCAACAACACGTTTCTACAGGCTTACATAGGACTGCATAAAACTATCTACAGGCTTAATAATCAGTTTCACAAGTTTAAATCGTAATGATTACTTTAATGTTGGTTAGTTACGTTGCGGTTACATAAAATAAAACATGCGTTCCTTTTCTTAGCATCTGATAACTTCAATTTCAGTTGACCTGGTTTACTTGCAAATCATTTCAGTTTATAATCACTTAAGCTATTTCGTAGGATGGGGATACTCTAATACGTTTCCCGCCAGAACCAAGGTCGCCTATAAAGTCGGATAGAGGCGGACCGGATTAACGGTTTGATACTTACCAGTTTAGTTTTGTGCCCCGGGCAAGTAAAAAAAACTGCAATATTTTTGAAAACTTGGTTCTGTTGAATAGATTTGTTTCTGCAAAAATCGCAAGCCAGCCAAAAGCAACTTAATTGGCAAAAAAAGTCGGAAGCTATTTTGTGATTTCATAATTAGCTCTTGCTAGTTTATGATTTCAGCATAAAGAAGGCTTATATTCTATTTTGTTATTGAGTAGTAAATCATTAATGAATTTAATTTTAAACTTTCGGGGCCTATAGTATGCAATAAAAGCAAGACTAATGAGGATTTTTGTGTTGAAGTTTTCCACTTATTTGGCATCGACAATGAT
Source organism: Marronus borbonicus (assembly GCA_902655005.2). NCBI lineage: Eukaryota > Metazoa > Arthropoda > Insecta > Coleoptera > Scarabaeidae > Marronus > Marronus borbonicus. The sequence goes on along the minus strand of LR737383.1, from coordinate 22,062,595 downwards.
AATGCTTTGCTAAACTTACCCAAAATATCCATCCATAATGCAGAAATTTAAAAATATAAAATGTGTTTCGTTTAAATAACGACAAAGATACTCGAAAAATAAAATCTTCAAAATATTGTCACAGATGCCCCATGATTGTGGGTAATATTTGTACATTAAATAATAAATTAAAATTGTTTATATATTATGATTTATTAGTAATAATTACACAAAGATACTCCGACATCTAAAATAATTGTAAACATACATCACAATAAATATAATACTGTACTTAGGAATTACTACAAAAGCCTGTAAGAATACTTAATACATGTACAATAAATATAAGTATAGAAATATATCGAAAATATATATTATGTCCGTTAAAATTCGTGCGTTACAATAAGTCTTATATAGATAATAGGAGATTTCCAATTACAGTTCAGTTCACAAATTAACGCATTCGAGCCAGATGAGTTCCGTGTTTTAAAAATTGTATAACTTAAAAACTTAAATCTTAAATATACGCACAATAGCTATTAATAAAAATGTAATTTATCATATTGCATAACACTATTGTATAGATTCAAAACATTTCTTTTTTTTTTTAAATGGAGACCTTTCGACAAACAAATTTAAAAAATTCATATCGCACTTTTACTTTACTGAACGGGCCACCTTTTACTGTGATTAAATTAATTTCCTCATCAACTACCAACACAGCTAATGGTTATGCAAAAGGTTACTGAGCGAAATTAAGTTTTTATTATATTTTTCTAAAGAATCTTTTTATTATGGATTTTATGAACCCTACAAAAATATCTGCTATTATGGTGAAATCCCCAAAACAATACTTTGAATATACACAGTACCTGATGAGAAATGTTTTGCTTTGAGGACATATATTTGAATATTGCTTAGCAACGATGTAAGTCAAATAACCATCAATAGTTTTTACCAACTATAATATTAACTAAAAAATGTAGTTGTTAACATTCGACGCATCAGCTACTGCTAACCAATTGGACTTTTTCATTAAAAAAACAAAAAAGAATCCAACAGAACGGTATCAGCACAAGCTACTGGGAAAACTTGATTAATAAAACTGAGTCAGAAATAAATATGAAAATAGGATTATGCGATTCAAGTTTTATAATTCGTAAAAATGTTCGCAGTGCTTATTAAAAAAAATTATTATAAGGGCAGTAATATTCATCCGTATAAAACAAAAGTAAAACATTTAAAGCAAGGGATGAACAATTGAAGATAAATTTCCTGGAATAATGTTTTACTAACAAAGCAAAATTTTACAATGGTTGACGTATATCCGCTAAAATTCTTCGTTTCTAGGCTTTCATAAATAATTATCTCCCCTCCCGAAAATTTTTGCGACCTCATTTAGCGACTAGGTCAGATAGAAAAAACCACTACAGAAGATGTTTACTATAAAAATTATAAGATATTGATTGCATTATATTCGTAATTAATGTTGTACACCCCAGTACATGTTTTTTTTCTTAATTTCTTAATTCAATAAACTTCGATCGAGTAAATGTAATTTCCGTAGAGTACTTCTATTTACGTAAAAAATGGTATTTTAAACAAGGTTTAATAACAAAAATTCATTTGAATTGTAACTTTTGTATAAAAAAGGTTAAATTTATACAATTAATTAGATGTACGAAAAACAACCCTATCTAAAAAATTAAAATAAACTAAAGCTGTACTATAGAGCGTTGAAAATTGGCAAATTGGAACAAAATTAGAAAACAAGCAATTTTTTGGAGGGGATTTTAGAAAAATTTTAAAAATTCGATCCAATTTTGTAACTTTTTGAAGAGAATGTAAAGTTTGGTGGTGGGTGGTTATGTTATTCACCCATAACTCTTTAACCACAAGCAAACGGCAAACCTGAATATTACATGCACTGATTAATAAAAAAAATCTATATGATGCGGACTTTATGTGTGGCATTGTACAAATTGCATATATATTGAAACTTGTTTAGAGTAGCATCTATAGGAAAAATGTAATAGAAGTTTGTTGATTATTAGCATAAATTATTTTTGCAGCTAATTAGGTACTGCAGAAAGTGCATTTACAGAAAAAAAAAACATAAATATTAAAAAAGCAAAAGCATTAAGTTCTATATAATGGATATTATGGCTAAATAAATTACAACTTTACTTTGTGGTAAACAATTTTTGCCAAAAAATCGACATCAAATGGGAAAATCTATTCCTAACTAAACAAAAATTACGGAAGCACATATCTGAGAACATGCTTAACTCCTATTAGATATACAGAGTGACGTATTTAAAATTGTTAAAAAAAGTGCTTATATTTCGGAAACTAAGCAAGATTCCAATGAGATTTTTTTTATAGTGTTACTTTTTGCTATCTGCATAGTCTGAAGGCTAGGAAAAACATTTTTTTCTTTAACGTGCGCAAAATTTTAATTTTAATTTTTTTTTATATTACCTAGGAAGATTTAATTTTAAACTTCATTTCTTTTTTATATGAAATGCTATAATTAAAAAAAAATGAAATTATTAATTATAAATTTCTTATTTCTTTAATGGGAATTATTTAGATTTTAATTTCTTTTTCTTTGGGAATGTCGGTAAATAAACAACAGATTCATTATGTCGTTACGTTCCGGTATTTTGATTCCTTTTTAAGTTTTTTAAAGTCTGAATTGTTTATGTTTTCTTTATATTTGCATATTTCACGCAAGCCAATAGAAATGTTTCTAAAAAAAAAAATTTCTAAAAGCCCTAACATGGGTGGACATGTTAATCGATTAAGGATAGAAAACCATTATATATTTAATTTTACCTAAATAAGTTGGCTTAATTGGTTTAATCAATTAAACTGAGATGGCCGTCGTGACCGATATAGCTAGCCAAAAGTCGTTTTTTTTACAAAATTATATTATTTGTAACAAACAATGGCTTTATGATAAAAGTAATTAGTCTATAGACATAATGAACTCCATCCTGAACGTCTCCCAGCACGTACATAAACAGAAGTTTCTTTCAAAATTTAACTCTCCAAGAATAGAACGTACCAATTTAACAAATGTTATTACTAATTTCTTTTTAATTTGTTGTAGGACCGACATGTAATTTAAATTCCAAATTTAAAAGAGGATGGGTTGTGGCTCAAAAGAAGAAGTAGTTCCCAAAAAAATAAAGATTGACCGACAGGGTCATTTAAACTGTAAAAAAATGTAAAAATATCTGTACGACCATCAATTTGGCGCCTGAACTAAGAGAAGCAAAAAAAAGTGAACAGTTAAGAAAGGAATGTAGTGTAGAAGAACACATGCCACACAAATGAAATTGCGGGAAGAAGGCAGAAGAGACATCGCAACTATCCTGAAGACATTGTCAAATTCTCTATCTTGTGTAACACGCTACAAGAAACCGTGCGTAAACCAGTTGCAAGACAATGTTACGCCTAAGCGTGCATTATTGATGGTAGGCGAAGTTGACCTTTCTAGCGGACAATAATACATCATTAGATCCATGAGTAAACGGGGAGAAGACATGCCCCTCCCTGCCCCCTCTGGTTCCGCCCATGCCATATAGCAACACGGTTGCTGCTGTATTTAGAAGTTGTGCCGAAATTAAAAACGAAAAAAGAAACACGCTATATCTAATAATAGTACATCGAATTTTAAGGGGAAACAATCTAAACAAAAACTGTTATTATTACTTACCGCTAAAAGTAAGTATCTTAACATATTGCTTTTTATAAACCTTTGATCTTTAAATTTTTTTATCATTTTTCGTCGAACATTTAACGTAAATGTACCTGTATGTTTAATAAAATTTGACATTAAATAGTATACCACAGAGGTTCTCTACAAAATTCTCTCTATTTTACTTTATCATTATTTACTCTGGTAGTATATTCTGAATGAGTTAAATAATCAAAAATAATTTTGGCCATCTAGATCCGTCAAATACCGCAATGTGCGTCGATTGTTTGCTCTATAAATTAATTATTTTCAATTTTTGCAGTTCGGTTTAAAACGGTTATTTCTTGAAATTATAAGAAAAAAATTATTAGATATATAACGGAAGAAATTTGTTGTATATGTTGCTTAAATAATTTTATATTTTCATTAAATATTATTTTTGAGTTATTAAAATTGTCGTTTAATTAGATTGAAAGATTCAAATCTCATGAACATCTCAACACATTTTTTCAAATAACAATAAATTTTTTAAAAGAAAACAACGACCGCGGAAGTCTACAACAACATAAATAACAATAATTTTTTTTTTAATTTATGATTTTTTTTGTTCAAAATTTGTTGGTCTAAAAGCTATATTTAAATAAAAAGTCACATTCTAAACAACATCCTTTGTAATTTAAAATAGAAAAAGCTCTATTTTTACTAGCATATGCAGTTTTCACTACTATTTTCAAAAAAACTTCATAATTAATGGAAGTCAGGTGATAATTTTCATTTGACTAGTTGGTAAGTTCTTTTCGTCAGCATTTGATTTCCTAAAAAGCTATAGATAACTTTCTCTTCAAATTCATGCCGTTTTTTGGCGATTACTATTTACAAAAGAAACACTTTGCTCATTAAATAAAACATGGTACAATACAAAAATTCCTAACCATTAATCACAACTAAAATTAGAATACTGATGATATAAATGCGATAAATACATAAGAATCCACTTGTGTAATAAATAAAAGATCTCGGGATGTAAATGTAAGAAAAATTAATCAATAGTTGTCTTACTAGCAAACGAAGTTAAAGACGATATCTCATTAGGACTTGGATCTGTAGGTAAACGGCTAAATTCAACCTCCTCTCCATGTTCACCGCAAATCGGTTCGGTTGGCCATTGTTTATGGCTTGGAGCGTATAACATTAACATAGCGCAAATGTAAATATTCCACATTCCATAAACGCCTGTGTACATTGCAGATGCTATTTCAATATCGATATCATCCATACCATCATCCCAATTATGTTGGTCATCGCTGACTTGTCCAAATATAAATGTAATAATTGTTACAGCTGCACATACAACGGTTGCGAGCATTAGGAAATTGAATCGGTAAATAATTCCCTCGTAATGAAGCCGTCTTGCGGCCGACATGCTTGGTAAAGCGGTTCTTTTAATGCTGATATTACGGAATACACGCCATATCATGTAACATAAGAAAATAAAATATATACTAGCAGACATTCCGGCAAGAATTATAAAAGATAATGCTAAATTCGTACCAATCGGGGTAACCCAAATGGTATAAAAAGGATTTCTTAATTGTACACCACGTTCACATAAATCGAAAATTAATAATGACGTACAACCAATTACGATTGCACTTAGATGCTTCCAATACATTTTCAATGAGTTTTTCTCACCATTATCTTGAATTAACATATGCTCGCCAGAAAAAACAAGCCAAAATGATAAAAGCATTGAATAAAATATACCTTGCCGAATATCACTTAATAATAACATGAAAGACATATCAAAATACAACGTCAAGTACTCTATAGGTAAATCTAGAAATGCTAAAGCACCTCCTAATGATAACAACATGTACTCAAGCAAAGCTGGTGTTCGTGATAATATACAAACTCGTTTCCAAAACCAAATTATTGTCGCAACAACAATAGGGAAGAATACGAATTTCATTATCATCCAAATCATTGTAAATCCTCCATTCATATGTATGATATGTAATTGAATGTCATCGATCTTTGCTTTAAAATTATTTTGGCCATTATCATCTGGTAGTCGCAAATTTAATATATAAAAGTCATAGTATAGAGATCCCATTTCAAAAAGAGGTACCACCGAACAAGAATAAGCATATCCGTCTAATTTTGTCTCCGATGATCCATCACCCGAGCAATCCATTAAACGTTTCTCGACAGCACTCGCATAATGGCTCCATTCTTTTGCACCTTCATTTTTGTACCCAAGTTTCGCATGTAGTGTAAGTTCAACAATAGGATCCAACATGAGCGGAGGTATGTGAACGAGGTCAATTTGAAGGACTCCAATTAAATTTTGCTGCCATCGAGAGAAACCACCTGGAGTCATGGATAGTGGTAGTTGCACAACGAATACTAAATTCTTCGGTGATAACCCTCTCGTTTCTCCCTCATTTTGTAAGTCGATCCTCTTACAGTTTTCTGATGTGAACCATTTGTCTGTGGTACCAGCACTTTCATCGTAACACACTGTAGCATAAATACCTTGTGTGCCGGCCGGCGAAGAAGCCATAAAGCCTCCAACCAAAAAGCATACTAGCTGGCAAATCAATAAAATGCTTACTAAAACACTAAGCTTCTTTCCGCTGAGGTTTTCTAATACTGTACCGGGCATATTGGGCTAGTTGTGTGTTAGACGCACTGAAGTGAACTAAAGTATTTTCATTTAATTAAACGCCATTTCTTGTGTTAATTTTAGAAACAACACCATTTACACAAACAATAACAAACCGCTGCAGGCAATTGACATGCGCAACGGGACAGAACAAGAGCAGAGAAATTCCAGTATACATAAGTGTACAAAAGTATGGAACAATTATTTTTTTTTTTATAAATGTGAACCCAGTCGAAATAGCATAAATATTGATGGATTTTGTATTAAAGTACAAAAATTATTAAAAATATATTATTCAAATGACCCTTTTGAGCGATATGGCTCATTTCACATCTACCTTAATTAAGAAAAGAATATCATTTAGCAGAAAGCTATGATAAAGAATTACGTTGTTAAAAAACAAAAGTGCTGTGCATTTTGCAAATAAATTCATAAGCAGTATTTCGCATAAATCTCAAAAACACTTTGCGATATTAGGTGGATGTGCCTTTATGAGATACTAGCTAGAGCTGCTAGTCGAATCTGGGTAATTTACTATCCGTATCTGGAAATTAGTGTTATTGTTTTTTCGTTGGAATTTGGAATTATTATTCGGTACCTTGGATCTAGATCCATTGTCCAAAACTCTGATCTGGATTAGCCATCCAGAATCTTTATCCGTAATCTTGGACCTGAATTTGGGTAACGCGTATTCAGCCCCGTTTTTCGATAACTTTTTCAAACAAATTACTTTTACGATACTACGAGGGGAACTTAAAAAGTTTCCAGAATTGACCACTAGATGGCACATGCCATATATTTGACTTTGTCAGTTAATATGATAACCACCATTGACAGGAAAACAGTCGGCCGCGTAGTTTAGTATTAATAGCGTTTCGAAGAAATCAATTTAGTGAAAAAGTAGACATGTCTCGTGAACATATTCTTGCGATGATTTTTTAAGATTTTAAAAGTGGCTTAACACAGTAACAATGCATCGATCTACATCATTCTGTCTTTAGTGAGGAAGCACCATCCAAAAGCACAGTTTATGACTGGTTTGCAGAATTTAACCGTGGACGTATTAGTTTCGGTGACGAATTACGTGAAGGTCGTCCATTAACTGCTGTTGTTCCGGCAAACATCAATGCTGTGCGAGAAATGATTGAAGCGGATCGACATGTGACATATCGAGAGATAGAAGCACCTTTGGATATTGATAAAAGTTAAATGCAAACGATTTTACGTGAAGATTTAGCAGTGAAGAAACTTTGTAGTCGTCGGATTCCACACAGTTTAATCAAACTCAAAAAATGGCTCGTGTGTGTGATGCAAAAAAATGCTTCAAAAATTCAATCGTGGTGCTTATGCCACCGGGATATATTCATACGAACCAAAAACAAAACAACAATCCACTGTTTGGGTGTTCCAAAGCGAACCAAAACCAACAAAAGTTGTTCGTTCACGAAGCGTTTTAAAAAATGTCTTTCTTTTTCTTCTGCCTGTTGCTACCATTGCTCTTGAGGATAAAAAAACAGTAAACGCTAATTGGTATATAACAATTTGTTTGCCTCAAGTCTGATAAAATCAGAAAGAAACAACAGACATCGGCCCATCATCCTTTGCCATGACGATGCCAGCTCTGACACAGCACATCGTCACAACAGTCGATTATTTAAAGCAGAATAACATTCAATTAATGACAAAAGTTCGCCACTTTCCGTGCGCTTCTCAGGCGTGGGTATGGGAGTAGTTGTTCGGGTGTGTGATTTGTAATATATGCCCAAGCGATGTTATTGCAGTAGTAACGTCCTGAAAGTGTTTTAATTAAGTTTGAAAGTGTTTTAGGCAACGATTCAGATTCTGACACTCTAATATACACTTGTGAAGGTACGTCTACAGATGCGTTAAGTTGTTCCAAAAATTATTTTAATTATACAAATATAAATATAGTATCACTAAATGTAGAACGCTCGTTTTCTGAATGCAAGCATATTTTTTCCTCGCGGCGGACACGGTTTGCAGAAATGACTGGAAGCGCACCTGATGTTGAAGATATACGACCGAGTTTGTCCAGTATGTCAATTCACGGAAGACGCTTAAGGCGGTAAGTGTTTTTTTCTCTGTCGTGTACTCCAACTCTGAAATCACTGATTTCATATATTATCGATGTAGTTTATACATACAACGCTGCTATATTATGTACTATTCTTATTTTTCGTATGTTTAAGCATATTGCTTTAATAGCAGAAAACCAAACGCACATTTCATTCTTCTAGATTTAATAAATCTCTCTACTTCTATACTTACATCAGCAACAAGGTCGTCCGCGTACCCACTCCATCGCATAGTCTAATATGCGAAGCATAAATTTGCGCTTATATAACGAATCACACACCCGAACGATCACTCCCATACCATAAAGTGGCGAATTGTACTTATCACCTAATGACTTCTTCCCGTTCCCTTTTGTCAAAAACAAATTGCGTGGTAAACAGTTTTCGACATCGGAAGAAAACGTTGCAGCATTTAAAAGGTATGTTTCTTACCCATTTCAGATTGAAGTAAATGTTTCGACAACTGGTTTCTTTGAATGTAAAATTGCTTAAAACTTAAAGGCTTAAAGTGTTTTTTCTTATATAAAATTTGTTTTTTCTTTTTCAGGAAACGTTTTGGGTTCCCCTCGTCATTACTAATTACGGCACTTTATTAAGAACCGAAAAGTTTCGTGGTAAATTGTAAACCTTGCAATAGGCCGCGTAATTATCAAACAATACCTATGTGATCTCCAGAATCATTGAACACCTATGTAATGCAGACAACTTTGAATTGTGCGCATGGAGCTTCACTCTTGCACGTTTTACATGCGACAAAATATATTACATATAGCTTTTCAGAATTTGTCCGGATAAAAGATTAGTAGGCTATGATGATAGGTGTTTCATGTTACATCTTTATAGCAACACGTTATTCAACGCGAATTAGGGTCACGACTTGTTACGCTTATTTAAAATATTTTTTAATGTTTGAGAGTTTAATATGTATCGTTAAGGTATGATTTTTTTATTATATATAAAAACGCGTTTGTTTTTAGTTATTCCGAAATCTACGAATTATGTGTACCGTTTACCGATTTCTTTTATGTCAACGTGGCGGTGGTGGTCAAAGGTTACACACATCAGCACACCAGATACAGCACACAGATAGAAAAACGCATAGTATGGAATTAACTTAACGGAATTACTGATTTCCGTTATGAGTGATGAGTCACATTTTCGTTTATGTGGACACGTTAACAAGCAAAACGACCGGTATTAGGGTATAGAAACTCCGTTACATCCTCGTAAAGTCACAGCATGGTGCGGCGTTTACAATGCAGGAATTTTCCCATTGTTTTTTTTTAAACACTGTAAGTGGTTAAAGGCGAACGATACTATGAGATGAATTCCAATTAGAACAACGAAATCTTAAAAACGTGATTTCAACGGTATGCATACAAGTCGAGAAACCATAAACAATTCACAAATCATGTTTCCAGGTCGCTTTTTTCACGTGGTGGCAGTATCGTTTGGTCATAACACTCGAGATTTTTGATATAGTTATGTTAAATGCGGTAAAATATCCTGAAAATCACGGAGCTTATTAAAAAAAATCTTCAACTAATATGCAATTATTTACCTAAAGTCTTATCTAAAAGTGATATTAACAACTACAACATATTTTATTATTTGTCAAAGTTTTAAGTGAAATAAATAGTTTACTTATTTGAAAAGCTTGGATTTCTTTCTAAATTGGCTGTTGTAACGTATGGGTGGCTAAGCTCTAAATAATAATTTAGAGTTTTGTGTAATAACACTAAAATATAAACGAAACAATTTGTACATTTATTTTAAATTATTAATTAAAAATCTGAGATACTGGTTACCTATGTCGATACAGTCAATATCTTTTGGAAAAATTATCACGCACTTTAATAGTGAATTTGGTAAGTTTATTAATCCACATATTTCTAATTAACAAAAATTAACAAAGATACCTACACGTCTAAGATCACAATAAGTAATAATATGTACATACACATGTAAGTCCTAATTAATAACACACATACACACATTCAAAAAGGCACCTCTTGATAAAATTGAGCAATAATGACAACACTAAAAATGCACAATTTGACGTTTATAAAAATAAAATAGAAATGGAAGATTTGTCGTAACGTATATTAAGTAAAAATCTAAAAAAATTCCGAAATAGCTATCAATAAAAATGTATAAATTATGGTATAAAAACATTAAATAGTAAATTGATACTTAACAATTAAAATATTACAATATACTCGAATGTATACTCTATTTTAAAAAAAAAGCTACATTTCGCTGTCATGACTCGGTACTATAACCCAATCATCAGGTCCCTGCGGGTTTGCGCCTTGTAACAATTCTCTTTGCTTAAGTAAACCGTCTCTAAAATTTAGTAAGGCTTCTTTTTCCAATTGGAGTTTTCGTATTGATTCTTGCTGCCGCTGTTGTTCTACGGTTTTTGTCGATAGCAGTTTTTCTTTTTTCTGTGCAGTTAAAGCTAGCTCAGTCTGTACCTGGAAAATATAAAAATATGAATTTAGAATTCTTAATTGACCTTTTTAAGGATTCTTTTAGTTGCACATACGTTTAAGCTAGTAAATACAGAGGGAGATAGGTAATAATAAACAGAAAATTATATAATATGCATACATATATACTGTGTGTCTGTAAAAGTTGGCAACAAATTGGAAACT